>JACEEZ010013199.1:15000-38140 GCA_016584305.1 Chionoecetes opilio
GGCACGAAGCTGTCAAAGCTGGTAAAGGCGTACAATGACCTCAAGAAGAACAAGAACAAAGACAGGCCGAAACATCGTATGGATGAGGAGATTTTCAAAGGAGACCTCCAAGAAATCTTCGACCTCGCACACTCCTCTCTCCAACGGGCAGACGTGAAGGACGAGGACAAGGAGTTCCTACGGAGTCAGAGAGAAGACAGAGGGGAATCATCCATGGCTGGAATTGACCTCGTGACAGCGAAGAAGGTGGAGAAGCAGGTCGAGCGCGGAACTCGACTCAAGCGGCTCCAGGAACGTGAAGACAGCGACATTGCCAGGCTGACTGAAAGGGCGGAAATCCCAAGCCAAAGCAGTAGCAGCAGCAGCAGTCCTGTGTCGACGACGTCATCACCGGCTCGTGGATCCCGAAGCCAGAGGAAAAAACTCAAACAGTCGCCATCGATCTCCGTGAAGGATCTTAACCTCATTTCAACTTGGGATTGAGAGAAGTTGTCGGTGCGGCAAGCAACGTCAACGTTCGCAGCTACCGCTCAAGTTCTTGAAATGGACATTGGGAGTATGGCGGTCTCGAAGAGCACGGTCCATCGAGCACGAATTGCAGGGAGAGAGCAAGCCGCCGAGAAGATCCTGGAACTGCGGAACCAGGAGATACCTGAGAGGTTGGTCCTGCATTGGGACGGAAAACTCCTCCCGTCCCTCTCTGGCGATACGGAGGACCGCATCGCCGTCCTCCTTACGGGGGAAGATGACGCAAAGTTCCTTCTTGGGGTCCCGGCAAGTTCGGATTCGACTGGCAGAAACGTGGCTGCAGTGGTCTTGAAGGAGGTGGACGAAGCGGGCGTCAGGGACAAGATCATCGCCTTCTGTTTCGACACCACGGCTTCGAACACTGGCATGGTGCAAGGTGCTTGCTTTCGGATTGAGCAAGAACTCGGACGAAGCTTGCTTTGGTTGGCCTGCCGCCATCATGTCCACGAGGTGATCCTCAAGGATGTCTTCGAAGCCAGCCTCGGCTCTTCCTCTGGTCCTGACATTGGAATCTTCAAACGACTCCGTGATCGATGGTCCTTCGTGGATTCCTCGCAGAGAGAGACGGTGGAAACATCGGAGGACCTCGTAGAGTTCTTCGCCACCAATGACACTGCCAGCAAGCTGAAGGACGACGCATTGGCCTTCCTGAAGGAGGCTCTGATGTCAAAGAACCATCCCAGGGAGGACTATGAAGAACTTCTCCGTCTCTCCTACCTGTTCCTCGGTGGTGAAGGTCCAGCCAAACCATTCCGCCGTCCTGGAGCTCTCCATCAAGCCCGGTGGATGGCCAAGGCCATCTACTGCCTCAAGCTTCAGATGCTGAAATCCCAGCTGTCGCTGACTGGTCGAGGAGAAGGCCGAGTGGAACGAGTGGCCCTCTTCGCTGCTCTGGTGTACTGCAAGCAATGGCATGAGGCACCGATCTCTGTGAAAGCTCCGTTGAACGACGTGCTCTTCCTCGAGAGCCTCAAGACATACCTTGACCAAACCGTTGCCAAGGCAGCAGAACAAGCCCTGCGACGCCACCTGTGGTACGTTTCGAGGAAAACGCGGGACTGACCTTCTTCGACTCAAGGATTGATGTGGAGGAGAAGAAGCAGATGGTCAAGGCATTGGACAAGCCCACCTCGAAGAAGGAACTCAAGCGATTGGAGGGAAAAAAGATGACGATGTCTTCCTCCTCTGTCCTTCGTCACTTCGAAGACACGTCCTTCTTTCAGAAACTCGACGCAGACGAGGGCTTTCCTGGCAAAGGACCCGGCATTGTGGGAGGAGGACGACCGATTCAAGGACGCTCGGAAACGGGCACTTGGCCTCCGAGTGGTCAACGATGCGCGGAGCGGGGCATCGCCCTAGTCCAGCGCTACCTGGGTCCACGAAGTCGGCCGCACAGGAGAAGTATCTTCTCCAGTTAGTCCACCACCATCGGAAACTTGTGGGGCGGGAAAAGAAGGAGGACCTTCAAAAGAAGGCTTTCTGAATGGAAACAATGAAAACTGTCTGTTTTGGTTTCCTTATAAGCTTCTTTCTAAAAATGTGGGATGTTTTGAGTTTTTTCTTTGTTTTTTAAGGTTATTAGAAAATTGTTCAGTTTGTCGCGACCCCTAAA
The DNA here is from genome assembly GCA_016584305.1 of Chionoecetes opilio. Lineage (NCBI taxonomy): Eukaryota > Metazoa > Arthropoda > Malacostraca > Decapoda > Majidae > Chionoecetes > Chionoecetes opilio. Next base: position 17,141 of record JACEEZ010013199.1, read on the forward strand.
TATTCTCCGAATTTCATCTAATTTCACAGGAACTCTTCTTATGCATGTGTGAACAGAAGTAAAACACGAGCAAGTGAAAAAAAACATGTTTCATTTTTTCCCTCTATGATCTTGGTGTTAATGAGATAAGTAGTGTATTCATAAGTTTGTTAGATTTATATTGTCTCGGTGTCTCGAAGCAGGTGAGCTGCTGACGTGGCAACACTGATGTGGCCAGTCAGGGAAGGCAGCTATCAGCTGTTTTGGTAGGAAGTGTAGAGTGTTGACAGAGGTCGGGAGCTCCTGTTTGTAGTGACAGTTCAGCAGCTGGGTACATAGCTACAGGGGTATTGACGGATATTTGTTGCTGGAGTGTCCATTAATGGTATCTGATGCTGTTGATGAAGGATATTGGGTTGTTCTTCGTTTGGTGAGGTTTGGCTTTGTCCTGGCAGATTTGTTTGACGTTGATGCTGTCAATTGGAGAGTGTGGAGGCCACAACGAATCAAGGTAACGTGTTGATATCATTACATGTATATCTGAATCTACATTGTGTATTTGTTGATGGTGATTGCCAGTAGTTTATCAGTGGTAAGCAGAGCGTGTTGAAGTGAAGGGGCAGTGGTCCCTGTGGTCTGTACAAAATGGCGTCTGTACTTAAAACCCGTCCGTACTGGAAGAGATAGAAGATTATGAACAATGGAAGGAGGATGTTTTGATGTGGAAAGAAATAACAGATCTAAGTAAGAATAAGCAAGCACTGGTTGTACATCTCACGTTGAAAGGCCAGGCTAGGGAAGTGGCAAATCAAGTTTCAACTGCAGACAAGAAGAAAGATAATGGGTTAGATATTCTCTTAGATAAACTGAATGAAGCTTTTCTTAAGAACCAGAGAGAAGAAAATGTATGGCATATCAAGATTTCGAGGAATGCGTCAGGAAGGACGTAATGCCAATTTGTGATTTTATGAGAGAATTTGATACAAAGTATTTTAAAATGAAGAGAAAGGAATGGTATTACTGATGAAGGGCTTGCATTTAGACTTGTTAAGAGTTCTAGACTATCGAAAGTGCAGAAGGAACAAGTGATGGCCTCAAAAAACCATTGTCATTTAAGGAAGTAAGAGCAACAATGAAAAGAATGTTCGAAACAGTGTGGTTCAAGTAGTGACTTGGATCATGGGGTACAGGTGAAGGAGGAACCACTATATGTAACAAGGCCCATGACACGCAGGAGATGAGAGGAGGAGCAGGACTAGAGATACTGATATGAGGAGTCAGGAGGAGGACGTCATGTGGACCACAAATTATGGAAACCAAGGAACTTATGGCAGAAATTGGAATAGAGGTAGAAGGTACAGTAGGTACGGCAGATGCCCAGGAGAAACTGGAGAAGTACGGATATGACAGTGCTGTTTCGAGTGTGGTTCTACGAGTCATTGGGCAAGGAATGTGATAAGAGGAAAGAGGACAAGGTGTTATGACTAGATAATTTCTTTGAGGACCACAGTAGCACAATGAAGTTGAGAAAGAGACACTAGGATGTGCTGTATTGGACACGGCTGTAATGTAAATGTATGTGGTGAAAAGTGGTTACAGAATATGAGGAAATGTTAGATAAAAATGAAAAGGTCTGTTGAAAATACAGAACCAGTAATATTTCAGATTTGGTGATGGACAATCTGTAAAGGCACACAAAAGGGTGAAGATACCTGGATATATAAATAAAGAGAAAATATAAAATTGAAACTGACGGTCATCATGTCAGACATTCCTCTATTGCTCAGTAAAACCTTTATGAAGGAAATGAGCATGGTGATAAATATAGGGATGACCGTATCCACTGGAAAGGAGGCGAGATCCAAGGTTTGAAATAACTATACTGGACATTATGCTATTCCTATAAACAAGTGCCAGAATTTTGAAGGTGAAAGAAACTTCATGAAATATGTCCTGTACCCTCAAGGAGAGGAGACCTCCAGGAAGAAAGCATTAAAATTGCACAAACAATTTGCTCATCCCTCTAAAGAAAAGCTGCTCAAATTAATTAAGGATGAAAAATCAAAATGTGGAGCTGGAGGAAGAAATTAGGAAACTTGAAGCGACATGCGAAACATGTATCAAGTTTAAGAAAGCCCCTGCTAGACTAATAGTCAGTGTGCCAATGGCTAATTATTTTAATGAGAATGATCAACATGGACCTTAAGGTTTGGAAGGAGAAATACTTCCTGGTTATGGTTGATATGGCCACAAGATATTGCAATGCCTGTGTAATCACAAGTAAAGCAGCGGAGGTTATCATAGATGCAGTGATGAGACATTGGGTGGCATGTTTGGGGCTCCCAGAAAAGTTTAACTGACAATGGAGGGGAATTTTAATAACAATGAATTCAGGAGTATGTGCGAAAATTTTAACATGAGAGTAATGTGCAGTGCGGCGGCAAGCCCTTGGAGCAATGGGGTCTGTAAAGACTCCATGCAGTGTTGAAGAACAATGTGCTGAAGATTAAGAGGAAAACAATTGCAATATTGAGACTGCACTGGCCTGGGCTGTGGTGGCCAGGAATGCGTTACATAACAACCTGGGTTTTTCCCCCAATCAGTTGGTTTTCAGCTTTAACTACAAATCTGCCCAATATAGGAGAGGATGGCCCTTCAGCATTAGAGAATATCACACCATCACAGACTGTAGCCAACGATTTGATAGCTCTGCGGAGGTCAAGAGAAGAATTTGTCAAAGCTGATGCTGACGAGAGAATTAGAAAGCCTTATCTCACGACATTAGAAAAACTGAGGATGAGAATGTTGATACAGGAAGTTACGTGTATACAAGCGTGATGGTGAGGACAGATGGCGGGGTCCGGCACGAGTTATTGGGAAGGATGGAAAAGTTAACGTATTGAGACATGGCGGACAAATGGTGCGGGCTCACGTATGCAGAGTAAAGGAATGGTGGACCAAGGCAACAGTGTTGACAGTGACATGAAGGAATACGAGAAGTATAAGGAGACAAATGAAACAGAAAGTCAGCCTCAACAAAGTCAAGAGTACGAGAGTGAGGATGATGATGATACCAATGGAGAGGATAATGGAAAGGAAGTAACTGCAAGAGTTGATGAGCCAGAAAGAAAAACAACTGCACCTAAGGTAGGAAAAAGTATGAAGTTACGCTGGCAGATTCCAATGAGAATATTAACGTCAAAATTTTGAGTAAGCTGGGAAGGCGACGGGAAAGTACAAGGATTGCTTTAATTATCACAATGATCAGAATGGGGAAGAATCGTGGATGGATTTTGGAAGAGATGTGATAGATATGAGAGAGATGCAGGAAGATGAAGAGATTATGATCACCCTATCAGATGAGAAGACTATGGATGCCAAAAGGAAAGAAATTGAAAATTGGAAAGCAAATGAAGTGTTGGAGGATGTGGCATGGGAAGGCCAGGCCACTCTATCTACAGAATGGGTGGTAACAGAAAGCAGAACAAAGGGCAAGACAGTAAAAGTTAGATTAGTAGCAAGAGGATTTGAAGAAGAACTGAGGATGATATAACCACGGAGTCGCCAACTTGTAGTAGGAAGTCCTGAGACTGGCATTAAGTATTATGTTAATGAAGAAATGGACATGTCATACAATTGACATAAAGGCAGCGTACTTACAAGGCCATCAGATCAATCGGAAGTGTTCTTGCAGCCACCACCAGAGTTTTTCTGTGGCAAGGTTTTGGAAATTGAAGAAAACTGTATATGGTCTTAATGATGCTGCCAGAGCCTGGTATGAGACCGTAAAAGACGAGCTGGTGAGACTGGGTATGAGACCATCGAGATATGATCTGGCTATGTTTGTGTTCAAAGAAGGTGATATCTTAGAGGGAATAGTGTGCATCCATGTCGATGATTTCTGTTGGGGAGGCACAAGGAAACTTGAAGAAAGTGTGCTATCAAAATTGCAGACGGCATTTATGATTGGTGACACTGATTCTGGGCAGTTCAAGTATGTAGGATTATGTAAAGCAAGAAAATGATGGAATAAGCTTAGATCAGGAGAGCTACATCAAATATCTGACATCAAGTGGAGATAAGTCAGAAGAGCCAAATGAAGGAAATGCATGGAATGAGGAGGAAGTACATTTGTACAGGTCGCTTGTAGGTCAGCTAAACTGGATAGGAACACAGACAAGACCTGATATCTCATTTGATGTGTGTTCATTGAGTACGAGGTTTGGAAAATGCACAATGGGAGATCTTATGGAGACTAACAAAGTGATCAAGAGAGTGAAAACAGACCAAAACAGCCTATTCTTCCCAGTGCTAACTGACGATGTACAGCTGGAGTGTTACAGTGATGCATCATTTGCTAACCTGAGTGATTGCGGTTCTCAGGGTGGATTTATTATATTTCTAGCTGATGGAAATAGTAAGAGATGTCCTATCATGTGGAAATCAAGAAAAATCAGAAGAGTCGTCAAGTCAACTTTAGCTGCTGAAACACTGGCATTGTTGGAAGTGGCTGAGAGTGCCTATTACATAAGGAAGATCTTGGAAGACATTGGTATAGGCAAAAGTGTACCTATAAAATGTTTTTGTAGATAACAAGTCACTTGTTGACGCCTTAAGGTCCATGAAGAAAGTGGAGGATAAATACCTTAGAATTAATATGGCTTGTCTGAAAGAATGTTAGAAAAGCAAGATATTTCGTCAGTGGAGTGGATAGCTACCAATAAGCAAATAGCAAAATTGCTTGACCAAAAAAGGAGCATCACCTCTGACACTGCTTGAAGCCATTACGAAGTAAGAAGAAAGGAAAAAAAAAAAATGAAAAAAAAATAGAGGGAATTTTTGTTAATGAGATAAGTAGTGTATTCATAAGTTTGTTAGATTTATATTGTCTCGGTGTCTCGAAGCAGGTGAGCTGCTGACGTGGCAACACTGATGTGGCCAGTCAGGGAAGGCAGCTATCAGCTGTTTTGGTAGGAGAGTGGTAGAGTGTTGACAGAGGTCGGGAGCTCCTGTTTGTAGTGACAGTTCAGCAGCTGGGTACAGAGCTACAGGGGTATTGACGGATATTTGTTGCTGGAGTGTTCATTAATGGTATCTGATGCTGTTGATGAAGGATATTGGGTTGTTCTTCGTTTGGTGAGGTTTGGCTTTGTCCTGGCAAGTTTGTTGACGTTGATGCTGTCAATTGGAGAGTGTGGAGGCCACAACGAATCAAGGTAACGTGTTGATATCATTACATGTATATCTGAATCTACAATTGTGTATTTGTTGATGGTGATTGCCAGTAGTTTATCACTTGGGACACCCTAATATATATATATATATATATATATATATATATATATATATATATATATATATAATATATATTATATGTATATATATATAATATATATATACATATATATATATATATGTATATATAGTATATATATATACACAAACCTCGTTTTCCCGGACTAATAGGGGGGAGCACTGGTCCGGGAACCACAAACGTCCGGGAATCGCAAAAGTTCGAGGCCATTCCCACCCCCGGACGCTTATCCTACTCTAGTATCTACTGTCCGGCAACCACCAATATCAACTACCCTGCCGCGGACTTGTATGTCACTTTGTTATTGATTTTAGGGCTGCGAGGATCCCTTGGGAACACTTTGAGCCCTGGTGATGTCCTATGATGCTATCACAGGCGCTGTAGTTGACCTGTCTTCCTCAGGAGGCACAGGTGAGGCGGATGACAGCGTGTTTGCCGGGGGGGGTGGACTCCAGCCACTGCCAGTAGGGTGGGCAGGTCACAGGTAGTTGACGTTCAGGGTGAGGAGTTGAGAGCGTAGCACTACACGGTGGGAGTGGAAGCGCTGCCACTGCAGCAGAAAGTGTTCAATAGTCTCAGAGACGTTCCTGCACCAGGGGCAGGGGGGTCAGGGTACTGATGAGGCAGTCCAAGTCAACCGTGAGTGTTTCTTGTGCCCAAATGTAAGCAATACGACCGCTGACCATGATGCCACCTGGCGGGAGGCTCGGACACTGATCAGGGGTGACAGGAGATGCTCGGACCGCCGACAACTTTGTCGATTTACGGACTGGACCAGGCATTTGTCCGAGTCTCTGACATATCCCCGGGCCTCGGATTTTTGTCCGGCAAATCCGATATCCGGGAAATGGAGGTCCGGGAAAACGAGGGTTGTGTGTATATATTATATATATATATATATATATATATATATATATATATATATATATAATATATATATATATAATATATATATATATACTATATCAAATATATATATTATACATATCAAAAGCTTTTGATAGTCTGACACAAATCTTTAATTTCCAAACTACCCTCAGTCGGTTTCTATCCTTCTCTCTGTACCTTCATCTTAAGTTCCTTTCAAACCGTTCTATTGCAGCTACTGTAGACAGACATTGTTCTTCTCCTAAATCTATCAATAGTGGTGTTCCCCAGGGTTCTGTCCTATCACCCACTCTCTTTCTATTATTCATTATGATCTTCTAAGTCTAACTAAAAGCCTATCCACTCCTACGCTGATGATTCACCCTGCATTTTTCAACGTCGTTTATTAGACGTCCAACTCAACAGGAACTAGTGATTCACGGAGAGATGCCACCGAGCGCCTAACTTCTGATCTTTCTATAATTTCTGATTGGGGCAAAGCAAACCTTGTTTTGTTCAATGCCTAAAAAACCCAATTTCTTCACCTATCTACTCGACAAAACCTACCAGATAACTATCCCTCTTCTTCAATGACACTCAACTGTCTCCTTCTTCTACAATGAACATTCTAGGACTATTCTTTACTAAAAATCTGAACTGGAAATCTCAACATCTCATCTCTTGCTAAAACAGCTTCTAAGAAGTTAGGTGTCCTGTGGCATCTGCATCCTTTTTTTTCTCCCTCCCAATTGCTTGCTCTCTACAGGGGCCTTATCCGCCCATGTATGGAGTATGTCTCACATGTTTGGGGGGGAAATCCACTCATACAGCTCTCCTAAACAGGGTTGAGTCAAAAGCTTTTCGTCTCATCAACTCCTCCTCCTCTGACTGACTGTCTTCAATCTTTAAATCACCGCCGCAATGTTGCTTCTCTTGCTCTCTTCTACCGTTATTTTTATGCTCACTGCTCTTCTGAACTTGCTAACTGCATGCCTCCCCCCCTCCCGCGGCCTCACTGCACAAGACTTTCTACTCATTCTCATCCCTATTCTGTCCATCTTCCTAATGCAAGAGTTAATCAGTATCTTTACCCTTTCATCCCTTTCACTGGTAACTCTGGAACTCTCTTCCTGTTTCTATTTTTCCACTTTCCTATGACTTAAATCTTTTTCAAAGAAGAGTAACAAGACACCTCCCGAACTAAATTGGCTCACCCCTCTATTTTATTTTATTCTCTTACTGTCTTCTTTATAGGACTGGCAACTAAGCGGGCTTTGTGTTACCCTTTTTGTTGTGCCCTTGGCCAGTCCTTTGTGATGTAAAAAAAAAAAAAATATTATATATATATATATATTTTATATATATATATATATATATATATATATATATATATATATATATATATATATATATATATAATATATATATATATGGATTCAAAATAATTGCCTATGTTGAAAGTATGCTAATGTTAATTTTACCTAAAAAGAAGAAAGTTACAAAATATGTAGAACTACTGTGTAAACTGTAACAAAGCAAAGAAAATTAGTATGCAGTTACCTGCTCAGTGGGGCTTGGTGTGCCTGCTTGTTACTAGTTATCTTGTCCCAGTCTGGCTTGCAGGAGGATAATGCCACGCGCATGTCGGCTGTAGGATTGAGTCGATTTCTTTCTTTGTTTTTTAGCTTTGCCAGGGTGGAGAATCCAGCTTCACACAAGTATGAAGTTGTAAAAGGGATCAAAAGCAAGATACTTCCCTTACTTAAATGTGGATATTCCTTGGAAACACAGATCCAAAATGATGACAGAGATGATGACTTGTGTCTGATTCTTAATGACCTATCACTTGTGAGATGAAGAAGCTCATTTTCTTGATCAGGTGTAAGGTTTAGCCCTGAACAGACTGGTATTTCAAAAGCGAAAGGGTCTTTTACCCAGTGCTTGTCTCTCATATCTTGTAACTTTTCTTTAGGAAACTACTGTTCAAAACTCCCTGACAGAGAATGAAGGGGCAGCGGCATGGATATCACATTTAATTTTCTTCAGATTTTCTCCTCTGATGCTGTTTTCTTCAATATGCTGCATAAGTGTTGGGAAAATGTAGTAAATATAGGCCGATCAACTCTAAGCCTAGCTTGCCACAGCATTATTGATTTCTTAAATGTTTCTACTTCTTCACTGTGTCGGAATACATCATTTTCTTTCCCTTGCAGTTTTAGATCAAGTTCATTTAGCTTTGAGAAAATGTCTGCTAAATATGAAAGCTTCAGGATCCACTCATCATTGCAAAACAAGTCTGCCATACTGGATTTTTTCTCCAGAAGGAAAATATGAATTTCCATCCTTAGCTTATAAACCACTGAGCTTTATAATACTGGAGGGGCTATCTTCTGTCAGCGCCGCGCAGTTTGTTGTGTCGCCACCAGGACGGCGCTCTCGCACTTGACGGCCATCTCGAGACACCACTCAGCCGCGGAAGTTGAACTGCTGCCCTGTGTTTACTGGAAATTATTTCTTGAATTACAATCAAGATGGTGCATTGTGCAGCCTACGGTTGCAAAAATGGGCACAAGAATACTTCAAGAAAAATTGGGATAACGTTTCACAGGTAAGCAAAGCACACTTAGTCCTATTTATCCCGAATATTGAGGAGTCGTAAATATATCTTGTTTCAGTAGATACACTGTTTCTGTCAACATGTTTGATATTGTCAGCATGTTACAGTGATATATCGGATACATAAGTGCAGTGACCATATATATTTCAAAATCATGACTTCACTACTCATATATATGCCATATTTTGCTCGCTATTAATAATTGATGTTTAGCGGTAGGTATACTGCTTCTGTCAACATGTCGTATGTTTTAAATATATGACATGGATGCATATATGCAATATCTATCTATATACACTGAAGCGTTTCAACCTAGTCTATATGTCAAATTAACCTGGCAAGGGATAAATAAAGTCCACGGATCAGTGTAATATGCTACAGTCTTAGGACGTAACTAGAGATGCTTGAATTTGTTTCCATATAAAGCTGAAATACATCAGGTTACTTCATCACACCAGCCATAGACCACTGTATACCTGGACTGCGCACGGAATATCGGCCTGTCACACAAGGGGCCGAAGTCGGAGGGCCGCTCGGATTCATATATATATATATATATATATATATATATATACGGATCATATAGACTGGTTTATCAGTACAGGAAAACCTCGTTTATCCGGCACCCTCGGGGGGGGGGAGCGCATGCCGGATAACTCATTTTGCCGTTGTTTTGAGAGTTACTCTTATGGAATCCCCCAAAATCCCTTTTTTTTTTTTTTTTTTTTTTTTTTTTTTTTTTTTTTTTTTTTTTTTAATATACATCAAAGGAACTGGCCAAGGGCACAAAAAAAATGGGTAACACAAAGCCCGCTTAGTTGTCAGTCCCTATAAAGAAAACAGTAAGAGAATAAAATAAAAAAGAGGGGTGAGCCAATTTAGTTCGGGAGGTGTCTTGTTACTCTTCTTTTGAAAAGATGTAAGTCATAGGAAAGTGGACAAATAGAAACAGGAAGAGAGTTCCAGAGTTTATCAGTGAAAGGGATTAAAGGGTTGCCAACCCTGCTTACCCCGCCAAATTTGAACTAAATTTCTGCTGATTTTCTCAGTTTTTGAAATAATTATACCTAATTAATGCCTGGGTTATCCTGCTGAGTGCCCCTTTCTACCCCGCACTCCTCGTCAGGATGGACAAGCCAGTCCTCGTGTCGCACGCCAGCACCACGAACACTCTCCTCTCTTTTTTCACAGGATCTCTCTGACGAGCTCAAGCTAGCCCGTGGTCCTCCTGCTGGAGGCCCGGAGGGGGGAAAAAAAAAATAAAAAAATAAATAAATAAATAAATGCCTGGGGTCGATTAGTGCCGTTGTTTTGAGGCTGCCGTTGTTTTAAATGCCGGTTAAATGAGGTTATCCTGTATATATGATATACTGTAATCTTCGTAAATGTTTGGTCTATAATATTATCAAATAAAAAACAGTAAAACACGCTAAAAAAATGCCATTACGAGACTCTGAAGAAATATGCATGAACTTAATATTCACTTCAACTCTACGCCATTTAAAACTTTGCGAGTCAACTTTTATCATGAAGGGTATTAATAGAAGTGAAATTTTTATTAGCTTTCCATTGCTATATTTCGTTTTGGAAACTATTGTGTGGTGCGCCGGTGGTGTTTCAATATGGCTGCCCGAAGTCACGCGCTCCGAGAGGAGAGTGCCCCTCCAGTTCATATAGAGCTCAGTGTTATAAACCCTTGTTAAAATTCTGCCACGAGAGAGCCATCGAACTTCTGTAGGATATAAAAGGTGTGAATGATCAGCTCCCATCTCCAGGCACACTAGTTCAAACAGTCGACTGTTAAGTGAACTTTGATTATGTTGATAGCTTTTACCACGTCATTCAGAACACCTCTAAGACTATCTGGGATACCTTTGGCAGCCAGTGCTTCACGATGAATGAAGCAATGTTTTCCAAGTAATGTCATTATCCGGCTGACTCTGATATTTTTCACACCCCACTGTTTTTTTACCGTCTGTTTTCTCTCTGCTCCGTCAGTTGGTAATCCTTTGCAGTTGCCCAGTTCAGTTGTACTTTCCAACTACACAAGTCCATTTCATTCACACTGTATATCTCTGATCCCATTGTATGTGTATAGTCCCCCCCCCCCCCCCCCCCCCCCCCAAAAGTTTTTTTTATTAGTGGTCAAAATGCAGTAGGAAGCCACGCCCCCTGCCTGCGCCTTCTATCTAACGGGGCAGCTGATTGGTGCATTCCTCGTATCATCACTACCAAATCACAGTACTCACTACTTAACAACGGCCGTGACCACTGGAGAGAGCACGTCTTCACTACAGCGGGATTTTTTATTTTGTCACCCTCTGTTGTGAAGATGTCTAACCGCGTGTGGTCACGCCGCTGTAAGTAGTGAAGATACTGTGATTGGTCGTGATTATACGAGGAATGCACCATCATCTATGCCCGTAGAAGAGACGGTCGGCAGGCAGGGGCTGTGCTTCCTACTGCATTTTGACCATAATAAAAGAAATGACTGTAGGTTAAGGTTCAGCAGCAGAGGCAAATCCTTCCAAGAATCATCTTTCCATACATATCTCCCACACACTGGACCAGAGTACTGCACAGTTAGAATTATCAGTACTTTTCATACATATATCACCTACACCGAGAGTACTGCGCATTTTTTAGATATAGTCAGTACTTTGCGTCAAGCTGAATCGCAAATTCTCAGCAGACTGTAGACGTGGACACAAGTTTTTGAAATTCTAAATTTCCGCGATATCACTTGTTTTTTCTGCCGTGACACTGTGTGTGTATCACTGAGTTGGACACATTTAATCTTATCTGCCGACTGTTTCCATCAAGAACCATACTCACTATATTCCAGTGATAGAAGGATAAGTTTTCACTGTATGTTATGTTACTTGCTCTTTGGCAATGCATATGAAACTAAATATGATTCCAGTTGTGCTTCGGCGTTAAGAGTGGTTGCGTTACTGAGAACTTTCATTGACATACGTGCCATTAATTTGCTCCTTGCTTCTTCTGGAATACTCGACTGGTCTTCCAACGAGGCTACATGCTTGGTCTCAGATGCCTCTTTAATTTTTGCTGGTTTCAAACTTTCATTTGCAAGAAACTCACTGCATCACACACTGTGGCCTTGTTTCTCCTTTTTCCTGTTCACCCCCTGACAAAAGCTAATACTACACACAACCATCGATTTCCTGGACCTCCATTTCCGGATTTCGGATTCCATACAAATCCCGAGATATCCGGGGATATGTCAGAGTCCCCAGACATATATATAATACTAGATTTTTTTATTTTTTTTTTTTTTTTTTTTTTTTATACGTTGAAAATGCCTGGTCGGTTCGTAAATTGGACAAGTTGTCCGGCGGTCCGAGTGTCTCTGTCACCCCTGGTCAGTGTCCGCGCCTCCCCCGCCCGTTGGCAGCATGCTCAGCGGTCGTATTGTTATACATTTGGGCACACGACCCTCACGGTTCACCTGCACGGCTAAGACCTCCAGTCGTCCCCTGACATCCCACTTGCCCCTGGTGCAGGAACACTACTGATACTATATGTAACAACTTTCTTCTGGCTAGCGCTCCCGCCGTGGCGCATCCCTCAGCGGTCCGTATTGTTTACTTATGGACACCACACACTACACGTTCACGCGGCACATCCTTACTAAGTCCCCCTGACCCCCCTGCCCCTGGTGGCGGGAAGTATCTTGAGACTTATGAACGCTTTCCTGCTGGCCATCCCGCCAGGTGGGGACAAGCAAACATGAGCTCGAGCGGTCCGTATTGCTTACATTTGGTCACACAACACTCACGGTTCCCTGCAACAAAAAGGCAAAACGGAGAACAAGAGGAACAGCCATCCCGTTATTCCCCTGACCCCCCACGCCCCCTTTATGGGGGGGGGGGTTTTGCAGAGGAACGGTCCTCATCTTGAGACTCTTGAACCCACTTTCTTTCCTTCCCTTTCTGGCTGCCTCACTACCAAGGTGGAGGGACAAGCTGCTCAGCGGTCGTATTGCTTACATTTGGGGCAACACGACCCTCACGGTTCACCTGCACAGAGAAAGGGAGGACGGAAGAAGAAAAAGCCTCCGTAAGTCCCCTGACCGACCGCCACTGCCCCTAGGTGCATGAACGTCTCTTGAAAAGAGATATTGAAACGCTTTCTGCTGCCTCCCGCCAGGTGGCAGATGCTCAGCGTCAGTATTGTTTCATTGGCACACACACTCCGGTTCACCCTGCACGGCTCCGTTAGTCCCCTGACCCCACTGACCCCTGGTGGCAGTGAACGTCTCTTGAGGACTATTTGACACTTTCTGCTGCCTCTACCAGGTGGTACAGCATGCTCAGCGGTCCGTATTGGGGGGCTTAAATTGGTCACACACACTCACGATTCACCTGCACAGCCTCCGTTAGTCCCCTGACCCCCACTGCTCTGGGTGCATTGAACGTCTCTTGAGACTATTGAAACACTTTTCTGCTGCCTCCCGCCAGGTGGCAGAATGCTCAGCGGACCGTAAAAGTCGAGGTGGGTAGTTTATATTGGTGGTTGCCGACCGTAATACGAGTAGGATAAACGTCCGGGGGTGGGTAAATGGCATCGGACTTTTTTTTTTTTTTTTTTTTTTTTTTTTTTTTTTTTTTAGGATAATTCCTGGACTTTTTGGCAATTCCGGACTTTTTTGGCGTTTCCCGGACCAGTGCTCCCTCCCCTATTCGTCCGGGAAACGAAGTTTGTGTGTACTTCAAAAATCATCACTGTACTGCCTTGTCCATGACTTAACTTTCTTCTGGCTTGGCGGCTTGGAAGAGGAATCTGATGAGTATGAGGCCTCTCCCATGTTCGACCCATGCCCCTTTGCATGTGTATCTATATCAGGTGCACAATAACTTGATGACCTTGCGCAGTGACTTTACTTTTTTATAACAAAACTATACATTCTGTCGGAGTGTTGGGTATCACCGTATTTTTCACTAAGGCCCAGTTGCAATCAATGGACTTTTTCCATTGAGTAAACGATGTGAGGGGGCTCCCGACCGTCGTTATACTCCATTGATAAGTTTTCATTAAATGGCTGATTTTGCCCCCATTGCATGATGTCCCCGACGTCGGGAGCGAGTGTACCAACCTTGCGATAAATAGAATAATCATATTTCTACTATAAGAAATCATTCCTGTCATTTCTATCAGATTATTGTTTTTCTTAACAAAAAAATAAGCTAATACACACAAACCTCGATTTCCCGTCTAATAGGGGTGGAGCACTGGTCCGGAACCGCAAAGTTCGGAATCGCAGTTAAAAAATATATATATCTATATATATATATAATATATAATATATATATTATATATATTATATTATATATTTATAGTCCGATGCCCATTACCCACCCCAGGACGTTTATCCTACCTATTATTTACTGTCCCGTCAACCGCATATCAACTACCCCGTCGCGGACTTTTACGTCACGCTGAGCATGCAGCCCCCTGGCGGGCGCAGCAGAAAGTGTTTCATGTCTCAGAATGTTCTTGCACCAGGGGCAGTGGGAGTCAGGTGACTGACTGAGGCTGTGCAGGTGACCGTGAATGTTTTGTGCCCCAAATGTAAACAAGACGCACCGCTGAGCATGCTGCACCTGGCGGGAGGTGCGGACACTGACAGGAGATGCTCGGATTGCCGGACAACTTTGGTCAATTACGACAGGAACCAGGCATTTCAACGACAAAAGAAAAAAAAAATTGCCCGAGACTTGGACATATCCCCGGGACCCTCGGATTTTTTCCGACAAATCCGATATCCGGGAAATGGGTCCGGGAAATCGAGGTTTTGTGTGTACTTGTATTAGCAATGCTGTTTTCCATAGAAAGAGGCGGTAGGAAAAGATTTCACAAGTTTCTGAGGTTGGTCATTTGAGTTACCATGTCCACGCCCGCTGGCATTCCAGCTGACCTCTTCTCCTCCTCCTCCTCCTCTTCTCCTTTCTCGCTCCCCATGGTTACATTTATTTTGCGTTTCTAAGATGATTCTAGTCAGTAATATTTAGCCATATTACTTAGCATTTCGAAATGGTAACTGCTAAAAGTAGCACATACATTCATCATAGTTAAAGTCTGTTCACTTTATATCCCAGCGGGAATACAGAGCGGGTTATTGTACTATTGTTTTAGGGCTGCAGGATCCGTTGAGGAACCATATGAGGCCCTGGTGATGTTCCTATGATAACTTTTCACAAGCGTGGCAGTTGATCAGTCTTCTCAGGAAGACCAGTAAGGTAGATGACAATGTATCGTCCTGAGGTGTGGATGGACTCCGCCCACCTGCCCGCCCACCCGCCCACAATCACCCGCTGCTGTCAATAGTGGCGAGACATCCATCCACTTGTCCTTGAGTTTCCCGGCACTGAAATGATGAATTAGTGCCTTTTCGGCTAGTAACCACGTTGATTCTTCCTCCATAAATGTGTCACATATTGAATTGTTGATTATTGATGTTCAATGGAGTAATTTTATATATATGGTGCTCATCGATCATCTCATCGGTAGGGGGTTACCGCCCGACGTTTTTTCCCGATGGGGCACACGATGGGATGAATGACGCTGTTCTTGACCTTGCAGTCGGTCATTTCCACGCAGGGACCCTATAGGTCCCACGAGAGACCTTCTTTGCAACTGGCCCTAAGAGGAAGGGACTAATTATAGGTTCCGCTTCTGCAGTATAAACGTACTGAGGATAATTTCGTATCGTGGCGAATGAAGATCTGAACGTGTACAGTCCTTCTCCTCTTCCCCGCTCTCTCTCTCTCTCTCTTCTCTCTCTCTCTCTCTCTCTCTCTCTCTCTCTCTCTCTCTCTCTCTCTCTCTCTCCTCTCTCACTCTCTCTCTCTCTCTCTCTCCTCTCTCTCTTAGTCCAGTTTGCAAGAAGTGTCATTTTCCACCCAGTACACGATAGTGGTGGGGCGCCCGCCCGTCTGATAACTTCATTGATAAGTTTCATGAACGGCTGATTTTTCCCCCCATCGGCAATGAGGACACAACGTCGGGCGCCATGGCGAGGTTGGTATGCCGAGGGTCACGACTCCCACCCACCCTAAGACCAAGACCAGATGCATAAAAAAAACATGGCAATGGGCCCCAGACATACTACGTCACGGTTTGTTTTACATCGTTGCATTGTGGGGATCATGCGGGGTCGCCGCGGGTGGCCTCGAAGAGCAAACTACGGCGATTCGAAGAATTTAGAGTTATTTTTGCCGCAATTGATATTCCAGGTGCTATATTCCTGTGCTTCTGTTCTCGCTGACACACTATAAGAGAAGACCTGAGGTATGGCTGATGTGCAGGAGGCCCTGCTAAACCAAGGAAAACGAGAGTCACCACAGAGCCTCGTCAAAAGGTCATGCCCTGGTAGTGTACGTAATGTGTCCCTACCACTTGCTTACTTCTTAATGAGACTCTGCTGTGACTGTTGTCTGGTTTAGAAGCCTTGGCACATCAACCATCACCTCGGTCTTCTCTATGTTGTCAGCGAGCACGGAAATATAGCACTAGGTAATCATTTCGCCCAAAACTCGAAATTTTTTTTTCGTCTTCGTAGGTCCTTCTCTTTGTAGGTTGTACATATATTCATGGTTTTATGATTAGTATAAAATACCTTTTAATTGAGTTCATTTGTTGTCTTTTCATCCTATACGTAGTGGTACATCATGGTTTAAGTGTTACTTTGACGACCATGAATACTCTTGGTCTATCCTCAACATCACCACCTTTGCTTTGATTTATCTTATTACTCCATCCATACACAGTTGCAATACCCACGGTGACATTACCCATCCTTCTATGTTATATTTTGCATGTGTGTCGAAGCTATACTCCATGACTATGACAAGTATCAGATTGTGTATTATTATGGTGACAACATTGATGCCTACACAAGAAGATATTACCGTAAATACGGATGCTTACCTCTCTGTTTGAAGTCGAGTGTAGGCCATCTACAGGAGAACCTCGTTTAACCGGCATTTAAAAACAATATGGCAGCCCTCAAAAGCACAACGGCACTATTCGACCAGGGCTTGTTTTTTTTTTTTTTTTTTTTTTTTTATTTTTTTTTTTTTTTTTTTTCCACCACTGATAAACTCTGAAACTCTCTTCCTGTTTCTATTTTTTACACACTTTCCTATGACTTACATCTTTTTTCAAATAAGAGTACCAAGACCCTCGCCGAACTAAATTAGGCTCACCCCTCTTTTTTATTTTATTCTCTGACTGTTTTCCCTTATGGGACAATGGCAACCTAAAACGGCCTTTGTTGTTACCCATTTTGTTGTGCCCTGCCAGTTCCTTGTGTGGAAAAAAAAAAAACAAAACAAAATAAAAAAGGGTGATTTGGGGGATTCCATAAGAGTACCTCTCAAAACAACGGCAAATGAGTTTTATCCGGCATGCGCTCCCCCCCGTGGGTTCGGATAAACGAGGTTCCTCCTGGTATATGTTTTATAGTGTTGGATGATTCAGACATTTAGATGAGGGGGATGTTTTCGTCATTGTCCGAACCATCACTAGGCAATTACATCATAAATTATTCTTGAAGCATGTGTATGTTATGCACACTTAAGTGAAACTATGGTTATATTAACAGGAGTACATATTTATATTTTTATGTTTAAAATGTGTTGTGTATTACAGATATACACTACCCTCCGATTTTCGCGCTTGCTTTTCTTCCGGAGGCATAGCGCGAAACTCGCGATTCGCGAAACTCGGTATTTGGTACACCCTGTAAAAATGCTTATTTAGTCCGTTTTTTTTTTTTTTTTTTTTTTGGTGTGTGTGTGTCTACAGCGCCATTAGGGCAGTGGGACCTCCAGGGGTGTAGTATGGTAGTCCCTGGAGGTTAACTTGAGGGCTGTGTACCCTACTGTATTTTTACAGCTTATAAGACTCACTTTTTCCCCAAAAAAATTCCTAAAATGCCCCAAGCCCCTGTTTCCACCCAGGCAGTGATGGGGTACTGGGTGTTAGCCTAGGGTTTGTGACCCGCCTCCCGGGGAGTGGTGGCTTCGGCCACACTCGTAGAGAAGAGGAGGGACAGGCGAAGAGCTTGAGATTGAGCTTTTAAGTTGGGAGTCACCCAGACGAGCGGAGTGCTATTTTGGTCTGCGGTGAGTGAGCCTGACACCTATCTTGTCAGCTGAGGTTTTTGTGACAGTGTGTATACGGCCAATAACACTTGTCACATGCCTTCCTCTTTCTCTCCTGTCTCCTCCAGTACCTCCTAAAACCACAGTCTCCACACACGTCATGGTAAATCACTTATAAAGGAGTATTTTGTAGGTAATATTAAGGTACGGTGCTACTTATTTCGAGGTGTTACCTATCTTATGCGACACCGGCTAGTTCCTGTAAGAGAAAACACAAACAATGGAAAAAAAACAAAGCAAAACTCACTACAAGCTATACTAAGTCTATTATAATACTATCTAAGCAGGAGGAAGGAGGATGTGTCCCGTACGTCTCTTAGGGAGGCGGTAGCAGTGGTTAGCGTCAAGATATATGTAAGCTCGAGCACGAGCTTGACAACGACGCTACAAAGTGATACTAACAGACAAGGTCACAAGAAAGAAGAAGAAGTCTCCGAGTGGCATTCTCGGTGATCCGAGTTCGGATCCTTGATGAGGCTGTAAATCCACTATAAAATCTTTCTCTGCACTGTTGATTGGGCATCAAGACCCACCACATGCTGCCATTTTACTCACTACCTTTGAATTGCGAGTGCATCGGAGGATACAGGGGGTTGCATGGCTCTAATCAAGGCGCACTATAGAAATTTCTGTCCCTGCGCCACCACGGGCTAGGGCCCATCACAGCCCTGAGTTACTCTCCAGGGCCTACCATCCCACTCCTGGAGCTCACTGCCTAACGGCGCTTTATGCACAAAAAAAGCGAAAACTCGATATAATGCGCCAAAGTACGGGATGATACTAAGAAAGAGGTGACCGTTCTCAATACCTTCAAACTACTGTCCTATAGCTTTGACTTCCTGCCTTTCTAGAGTGTTTGAATTCTATACTTAATAAGAAGATTTCTTAATAAAGAGTTGGAGAGGAAAGAGAAAAAAAGAATAGAAAAAAAAGTGGAAGCATCTATCTGCTCACAATCTATCTGATCGTCAGTACGGTTTCCGTAAAGGGTGATCTACTGGCGAGCTTCTAGCTTTCTAACTGAATCTTGGTCTCCTCCATTTAGGGGTTTCGGCAAAACTTTTGCTGTTGCTCTTGACAGATCAAAAGCTTTTGATAGAGTCCTGGCACAAATCTTTAATTTCTCACAACTAGAACCTAACCTAACCTAACTACCTAACCTACCCTCTTCGGTTTTCCCTATCCTTCTCTCTGTAACCTCATCTAATTTCCTTTCAAACACCCGTTTTTCTATTGCAGCTACTGTAGACGACATTGTTCTCTCCTAAATCTATCAATAGTGATGTTCCCCAGGGTTCTGTCCTATCACCCACTCTCATCTATTAGTCTTAATGATCTTCCTAGTCTAACTCAAGCCCTATCCACTCCTAAGCTGATGATTCTATCTGGCATTTTTTCAACGTCGTTTATTAAGACGTCCACTCAACAGGACTAGTGATTCACGGAGAGATGCCACCGAGCGCCTAACTTCTGATCTGTTCTATAATTTCTGATTGGGGCAAAGCAAACCTTGTATATTTGTCAATGCCTCAAAAAAAATCCCATTTCTTCACCTATCTACTCGACAAAACCACCAGATACGTGCATCCCCTCTTCTTCAAATGACACTACAACTGTCTCCTCTTCTACATGAACTTCTAGACTATCCTTTACTAAAAATCTAAAACTGGCAAATCTCACTCTCATCTCTGCTAAAAAGCTCCTAAGAGTTATGTGTCCTGTTGGCATCCACGTCCTTTTTTTTCTCACTCCCAATTGCTTGCTCTCTACAGGGGCCCTTTATCTGCCCTGTATGGAGTATGCTCCATGTTTGGGGGGGATCCCACTCATACGCTCCCCTAAACAGGGTTGAGTCAAAGCTTTTCGTCTCATCACCCCCTCCCTCTCTGACTGTCTTCAATCTTTAAAATCACCGCCGAAATTTTTGCTTCTCTTGCTCCTTCTCCCGTTTTTTCATGCTCACTGCTTTTCTGAACTTGCAAACGCTGCCCCCCCCCCTCCCGGGGCCTGCTGCACAAGTTTCTACTCATTCTCTCCCTTTTGCCCATTTTCCCAAATGCAAATTTAATCAGTATCTTTACCTTTCATCCCTTTCACTGGTAAATCTGGACCTCTTCCTGTTTCTATTTTTCCCTTCCCTTTATTAAAATTTTTTAAAAAAAAAGAGTAAAAAGAACCTCCCGAACAAATTGGGGTCACCCCTCTTTTTTATTTTTTCTCTTACGCTTCTTTTAGGGGGGCAATAACTTTGTGTTCCCCTTTTGTTGTGCCCTGGGCCCGTTCCTTTGTGAAAAAAAAAAAAAATTTAAATTTTGCCGAGTAATACATGAGTCCGTACCATCCCACCCCCCCTTTGGCCCGACCTCACCACGGGTAAGGTGGTTCGGACGATTTAGAAACTTGTGTTGCGCATTCACTGGTAAAAAATTTAAAACCCCTACGGGGCTGCTCTCAAACCCGGCTAAAGAGCCAAATGATGAGGGAAAAGCTAGGGGCGCTGTCCCCGGCTAAAGAGCCAAATGATAGGAAAAGCTACGGGGCTGCTCTCACCAGGCTAAAGACCCAAATATGAGGGATCTTTTAGTAAACAAATTACACTTTTTTCTAAAATATTTTTGGGGGAAAAAAAGTGGCCAAATCATCAGGTCTCCCCTATATAAAAAGGCGCAAAGTTTTAAAAGCAAAAAAAAGAAAAAAAAATAAAAATTCATATATAAAAAGAAGCACTTCTGGATCTTACCCCCACAGACTGATGAGTCTTGCATCCAGGAAGGATTTTTTGAATAAAATCTTGTCGCCCCTAGCTTAAAAATGGCCTTACAGGGGAGTTTTCCCTCATGGGAGACCTTCTGGTTGCCCCGTTAGCATGTTAAAAAAAGCACTGCTCAGAACAAAAAAAAGGGGAAACCCAAACAAGTGCGGGCTTCCCCCGCGAGTGAACTTGCGTCCGATTTTCTCTCCCGAAAGACTTGAAACTCGAGTGCCCATCTTTAGTAAGCTGGGACCTCGCACATGTGGCCCATCAAAACCTTTTT
>JACEEZ010013202.1:0-10221 GCA_016584305.1 Chionoecetes opilio
AATTTTTTTTTTAGGTACCAACCCTCGCCCCCCGGCAAAAATTTTTTGTACCCAAAAAAATTTTTTTTGGGAAAAAAGGAAATTAAAAAAGAAGGGGTAAAAAAAAAAATTGGGGTGTGGGAAAGCCCAGACCCCGTCCTAGGAAAATGTATTGGGGCTAGATATTGAGCTTATAGGTGCTAGGTTTCATTCCCAGGAGTGAAAAAAGTAAAGTCTGGGTATTCAAAACCCTTTTTTGGCTCTAGTCAGACCTCACCAGACTATAGGGACAGTTTGGATTCCGTTTACAGGATGGATATAACCTTTTTGAATCAGTGCGAGAATAATGCCCAAAAATTATACGGGTGATGGTACCTTTTTATGAGAAGAGATTGAAGTATAAAATTTTACATCACTCGAGGGCATAGATTTTAAGGGGCATTGTGAAGTTTTTTTAAGGGGTTCAAGGGATAAATAATAATAATACAAAAAAAGGAGATGTAAAAAAACGTTCTTACGGTTAGTAACCATGAAGCAAAGTGAACAAGAAGAAATGGTTAAGCGAAAAGCGTAGATTTAAAAAAGAAATAGGGAAAAACTGGTTTCAAATAGGGTGGTAAATGATTGGAATGGACTCAGTAGAAGGTATCGTGCGCATAAATGGGGAGCTTTAAGAGGAGGCGGGGATAAATTTTCAGGGGGGGGATGAAAGGTGGATGTAGGTAGTGTTAAGTAACGGGAAAAATACCAGGTAGGTCACGCGGCCTCTTTTAGTTTCCCTTTATTTTTTATTTTTTAGTTCCCAAACAAGGCAAACTGTCGAACCATTCCCACCACCATTATAATCTACTCCCTTTATAACTGCTAGACAGTTCCAAGCTATAACCACAAAACACCCACGATACATCTTCCATGGGCTAAAAACGACATATATCCAGGGTTGCTTCTTTACGAGTTTAAAAAAAAAAGTTGTCGGGGAATAAAAAATTAATGATCCCCGAGATTTTGGCCGGCATTTTAAAAGGTTTCTTTAAAATATAAAATGACTGGTTTTTACTCTCCTTCCCCTCCCCGGCTCCCTCCCCCCTGCTGGCCTGACCGGCTGATTTGCGGTGTGCGGCAGGGGCGTACATATAGGGTCGGAAGGCAGGGCACGTCCCCCGAGCGCCATTTTAAAGGGGAGCGCAAACTTCCTCGCCAAAATAAAATTGATTACCAAAATGGCTTTAAATGGGCTTCAAAGTGCTCCTACCGTAAAATAATAGAAGTAGAATTGCTATAATTCGAACTTTTTTTCCGGGGACCCCCCAGCAGCAGCCCCCCCCCACCCACCACCACCATACCAAGGCCAGTGCCAATCCCAATGCAATCCAGTGCTTCCCCTAGGCGCTTTTTTCCTTTTAATACGCCTGGGGGGGCCCCACGCCTTAAAATTTTTAAGCCCCGTCCCACACTGTGCCTCATGGCGCGCTCTGTTAGTGATGGTTTTGAAAACGAGGTTTTAAACACAACCCGCAGGTTATCAATGGGTCACTAAAAATCGCTGTAAGGCTCCAAATTCCGCCAAATTCAATCAAAACCCGCAAGATTATATATAATTTTGGGGGGATTTTGATAAATTTGGGGGAATTCAGGAGCTTTACAGCGGATTTTAATCTTTGGATTTTGATTTGAATTTGGCGGAAATTAGGAGCTCTTTTACAGCGGATTTTAGTGGACCCATTTGGTAACACTGCGTGGGTTGTGCTGAAAAACCCCCAAAAATTTTAAAAACCATCAAACAGGGGGCGCGCGCATGAGGACGTGTGGACGGGGCTAAATTTTATAAGGGGACGTGGGGCACACCCAGGGCGTATCTAAAGATAAAAGATAAATAAGAAAAAAAACACTATTAACCATTAAAATTCAATAAATATATTTGTAGCCTTTTAAAAATAGTTTTTTGGCTGGGCAAAGTGGCACGAACTTTTTATGTTTTTGAAAATTTTCAAACTTAATTATCTGTTTGTTTACTTTTGGGCCCGCTATTTTTTTCCTTTCTTACCCGTATTTGGCCTTTCGGGGGGAAAAAAAATTCTTCTTTTCCCAAAACAAATTTTTTTCCCTTTGGGGTCTTTGTTTTTTTAAAAAGGGGAAAAATTAAGGGTTTAAAAATTTAAAATAATTTTTCCAGGAAAAAAAAATATTTGGAAAATAAGGGGGGGAAAACTGGGCAAAATTTTAAGGGGGAAAAACAAAACGGGTTTTAACCCCAAAAAGGGGAAATTCCTTTTTCCTTTAAAAATTTTCTTTCCTCTTTTTCCGTGGTTCCTCTTTCCTCTTGGTCCCCTTTTAAAACCTGCCTTTTTCTTTCAAAATAAAACAAATTTCCCTTTAAAAACAAAATCAAGATGCTATAAGTTATCCCCCAAAAAAAGGTTGAGGGAAAGGTGAGTTAGGGTTTTTGGAAAAAAAGTGGGGGGTTCTTTTTTTGGGTATTTTTGTGGTGTTTTTGTTGTTTTGGGTTGGTAATGTAGTGATTAAAGGTGTTTTTTTCCCCCCCTTATTTGGGGTACCATAACAACAAACACTTTAATAAAATTTTTATAAAAATTTTTTATTAAATGACATATAATTTAATATATATAGGTGGGGGGGGGGGGGGCCCCCCCCGGGAAAGAAGGGAAAGATAACATTGAAATTTAATATAAAAAGGGGAATTAAAATAAAAAAAATAGAATTTAAAAATTATTGTTTTTTTTTTTTTTTTTTATTTTTTTTTTTCTCTTTTTTTTCTTTCTTTTTTCTTTTCTTTTTCTTTTTTTGTTTTTTTTTTTTTTTTTTTTTTTTGGATATAAGGGGTTTCATTAAAAAATATTAATAAAAAAATAT
Source organism: Chionoecetes opilio (assembly GCA_016584305.1). Lineage (NCBI taxonomy): Eukaryota > Metazoa > Arthropoda > Malacostraca > Decapoda > Majidae > Chionoecetes > Chionoecetes opilio. The sequence continues at coordinate 2,851 of JACEEZ010013202.1, forward strand.
TAATATTATTTAATAAAATAATTATAAAATTAAATTATTATAGAAACTAATATAAAATTTAAAATCCTTCTTTTTTTATTTTTTTTTTTTTTTTTTTTTTTTTTTCTTTTTTGTTTTTTTTTTTTTTTTTTTTAAATTATAAAAATAAAAATTTCTTAAAATATAATATTTTTTATTAAATTTTACAATAAATATTTTTATTTTCATTTTAATATTTATACATTTTTTCTTTTTTATATTTGGGTTTTTTTTTTTTTTAAATGATTTATTATAACATTTTGGGTTATAATATTAATATAAAAATTTATTAAAATTTAAATATTATATTTTTGGTGGGTGATGTAACAACATCAGTCATACACCTACATAACATACATTTACACACACACACACACACACACACACACACACACACACATATACCAAAAAAGCACACACACACAAGTAATAAACATATCACAAAATAATCCAGACATACCTACAAAATGATTTTCATCTGTAAAATTTTTGAAGTAAAAAATGACTTGAGTATGTTAAAGGAAATTTTTTATTTAGGGAATTTTAGAGAGAGAGAGAGAGAGAGAGAGAGAAAAGAGAGAGAGAGAGAGGGGGGGAGAGAGAAGGAGAGAGAGAGAGAGGGAGAGAGGAGAAAAAGAAGAGGGGGAGAGAGAGAGAGGAGAGAGAGAGAGAATCCTTTATGGGTTAATCCCATTTTCTATAGAAAAGGGGGGTTGTCTTTTCAAAAAGGGGTTGGGGGGAGTTTGAGCGACAGATAAGGGTTTGAAAAGATTTTTTATCGGAAATTATTACATAAAACCGAGTTATAGTCCAATGCGAGAGAGAGAGAGAGAAGAGAGAGAGAGAGAGAGAGGGGGAGAAAAGGGGGGAAGAGAGAGAGAGAGAGAGAGAGAGAGAGAGAAAAGGGAGGGAGAGAGAGAGGAAAAAGGGGGGAAGGAGAGAGGGGAAGAAAGGGAAAAAAAGGGGGGGTTTTTCCCCTTTTTCTTCTCTTTTTTGGGTTTAAATGTCCTCTTTGTACTTTAATATTTCTTTAATTTTTACTTGTCCCCTTTCTTGTGCCCTTTAGCACCTATCAGTATATCTAACCCTTTGTGCGATAGTCAGTACATTCAAATGAGCGACTTGTTTAGTAAAAAAATTTGTTCATTAACATGTGTTAGTCAACTTTTCGAGGGATATCCCGAAGGAGGGGAAGGGTTTGGGGAAAAAATACGGCGCTGTAAATCACTTATATAGCCTGAAGCAAAAAACTACATTTTTAAATTTCTTACTTTTCTACAAAATATTTTTTTTTTAATATAAAGGGGAATCAGTTTGCAGCTTGTTTTCGTATCCCCTGCAACTCACCTGTCTCTTTTTTCCGATGGAGTTGAAATCAGCTGATTTTCCACGCGATCTCTGATTATGTTGGGAAGTGATGTGCTCGTTATTTGTTTTATTTTTACTTTAGAAATTGGTCGGTTTTTAAATTTGTTTGGGTTACTAAGAGGCCACACGGAAACCCCGATTTTCCAAAAAAACGAGGACAATAATTATTTTCCCAGTGTAGTCATGCATTTAGGCGGAACTTTTCCCTTTTGTTAAACTTGTTATTGTTTTTCCTATTAAATTTTCGTCTAGTCTCTTTCCCCTCCATCCCTCTTCCTAATAATTTTTTTTTCCTGGAATAGTGCGTAGCTCGTTATTTTTACCCCACCTCCAATTTTCTCTTCACCACACCTTTAGCACACCTTTTGATCTTCGAAAAAAACCTCCTCCATCTGTAAAAAATTTGCTTTTCCCGGGAAGAAAAACCATTTGTTCTTTCCTGTTCACTTTATCATTGCCCCTACTATATCTGGTGCCTAGAGCGACAAAAACCCGTAAGCGCCAAAAAAATAACAAACGGTAATTAGGTTTGAAGTTGCAAACATAAAAGTTGTGTCACTTTCTACCTAGCTATTTGAAGCTACAAATATGATTTATTTAATTAAAGGGTTTAATAGGTTCTTCTTATCTTTTCTTTTCTTTTGATACGCCCTGGGTTTGCCCCAGTCCTTAAATTTAACCCCGCCACACTGTGCCCATGACGCCGCTCTTTAGGGATGGTGTTGAAAATCGAGGTTTTCAGCAAACCACGCAGTTTACCAAATGGGGGTTTAAAAAACCCTTTTAAGAGCCCTGAATTCCGCCAAATTCAATCAAAAACCGCAAGATTATAAATCCGCTGTGAGCCCTGAATTTCCCCCAAATTCAATCCCAAAAACCGCAAGATTTTTATATAATCTTGCGGGATTTTGATTGAATTTGGCGGAATCAGGGCTCTTACGGGATTTTAGGACCCCTTTGATAACCTGCGTGGTTGTGTTGAAAAAACCCCGTTTTTAACACCATCACTAACAGAGCGCGCGTCATGAGGCCCCAGTGTGGGCGGGGGTTAAATTATAAGGCTGGGGCACCCCCAGGGCGTATCAAAGGAAAAAAAGGCCTAGGCAAGCACTGGCTTGCATTGGCATTGGCACTGGGATTGGTAGTGGTGGTGGTGGGGGTGGGGGGGTGTGCTGGGGGGTCCTGGAAATGTTCGAATTATGCAATTCTACGATTCTATTATTCTACGGTTAGGAGCACTTGAAGCCGTATTTAAAGCACTATTAGGTAATCAATTTTATTTGGCGAGAAGATTTTTGCGCTCCCTTAAGAGGGCGCTCGGGGCACGGCCCTGCCTGCCAGACCCTAATAGTACGCCCCTGCCGCACAGCCGCCCAAACAGCCGAGCAGGCCAGCAGGGTGAGGGGGGCCGGAGAGGGGGAAGGGGGAGTAAAAAGTCTTGATATTTAACGAACCTTTAAAGTGCCGGGGCCAAAATCTGGGGGAAGTATTAATTTTTATTCCCCCCACAACTTTTGTTTTTAAGCTCGTAACGAAACAACCGTGAGATTAATGTCGTTTTTAGGCCTAGGAATGATGTATCGGGGTGATTTTGTGTGTTATGCTTGAGAGATGCTAGCATTTAAAGGGAGAGTATTTAAATGGGGGTGGGAATGGTTACGACAGTTTGCCTTGTATTGGGAACATAAAAAAAATAAGAAAAAAAAGGGAAACTAAAAAAGGCCCCGGACCTAACGTGGGAGCCTGTTATTTAAAATCCTACATCCCCCTTTCATCCCATCCATGAAATTTTTCCAGCCCTCTTAAAGCCCTATTTCTGCGCACTGATACCTGTTTCTGAGTCCATTCCAATCATTTTTCCACCCATTTGGAACCAGTTTTTTTTCCCCTTTTTTTTTTAAATCTACGCTTTTCCAGCTTGAACCATTACTTTTTGTTCACTTTTTGCTTCATGGTTACTAGCCGTAAGAACGTTTTCCTAATCTCTTTATTGTATTTTTTATTATTTCCTTGAACCCCTTAAAAATTTCATCAGATCGCCCCCTTTCCTATGCCCCTCGGTGAGTGTAAATTCTATAGCTTCAATCTCTTCTCATAACAAAGGGGGACTATCACTGTATAATTTTGGCATATTCTCGCCTGATTTTTTAAAAAGGTTTTTAATCCCCTGTAATCGGAATCAAACTGTACCGTATAGTCTAGGTGAGGGCGACTAGACCAAATAAGGCTTTAGAATAACCCCGCCTTTTCTTTTTGCACCCGGTAAAGAATCCCTAGCACCCTATAAGCTCAATATTGCCTAATACATTTTCCCAGGACGGAGGTCTGGGCTTCCCCACTCCCCGATTTTTTTTACCTTTGATTTTTCATGATACATTGCGTATATGTACCTATTTTCCAGGATTTTTTCTACCCAAAATTCTTACGCACATTATCATTTTCGATATTGGTGGGAGTGATATTGGATTGATGGGTTAATTTAATGCCAAAAAGGTGGAAATTGGGGCCCGACTCAGAGTCAATGGCACTATGGCAAAGCATAAAAAAGTGAAGGGGGTTTAGAGAAAAAGTGAAACGGTGACGGGGGTGCACAATTGGATTATATTTTTTTATTTCTCGGAAAATTTAAAGAATTCTTGTATTTGGGAGTAAGTTTAGTAAGTTTAGGAATATGATTGGGGTAGAATTTCGTTCCGAGCCCCCAAAATTGCCCAGGTGGTGAGATTGCGCATATCCAAGGTTTACAGGCAGTGTTTGCGGTCGGGGGGTGTGATAGGTTTGGGGGAAACTGCATCTTTCGTGGTGACGAATGAATAATACAAACCAAGGTGGGCCGGGGGAAAACCCCCAAATTTGCCGCACACGTAGTTTTTAACCTGTCGTGGCAGTACTCCAAGGCTGGTTATGGTGGGGTGGGGAGGGGTACAACCAACTATTTTCCCAGTGTGTTGATAAAGTATTTTCCCTTGCAGTGGAATATTTATATTGTAGGAAGGGGGAGGTTGAAGGCGGGTTGTGGGGAGGCAGAGAATTTCACAATAAAAAAAAAAGTTAAACAAATTAGGGTTCCCCTATCTGAAAAGCCAAAAATTTCCCGGACGCCTCCCCCAACACCCGTCACCCAACCTCACTTTGGCCCTTTGACGTTATGTAACCTTTTAAGAGTATAAAGAGAATATTATATATATATAAAATAATATATATTAGGCATCGGATTTCTGGCTCAGTAATAAAACCCCTAACAATTTTCTTCCATCTTTCCCCTCCAGTTCACCCAGATGGCTCCCAGCGTCTCATCTACTTTAAAAACTGAACTCTTCGCCAAAACATTTTCTAAAAATTCCCCTCTGGCAATAAGCCCGAGTTCCTCCTTCTCCTACCCTCTGAATATATGCCTGTCATTAAGATCCTTTTTTAAAGATGTTTTCTTTTTCCCTTTTTGGCCTAATCCTCGGAAAGGGTTACGGCCTGAGGAGTCCTCCTATTGATCTCAAAAACGTTTCTGTGCTTTCACCTTTTCCCCGGTCAAACTTTTCCGTTTTTTGTCTATCTACTTCCACCTTTCCTTCTTGCTGGAAGTTTGGGTCCATCCCCAACCCGTTCCTAAAAAGGGGCCGTTCTAATCCTTTAACTACCGGGGTTTGACTTCCTGCCTTTTTAAAGTTTTTTAAACTTATACTTTAAAAAGAAGGGGTTTTTAAAATCTATCTGCTCACAATCTTCATTGTCGTCAGTACGGTTTCCCCCTAAAGGGCGATCTATGGCGTCTTCTAGCTTTTCCCAACTGAATCTGGTCATCCTCGTTTAGGGTTTCGGGGGAAACTTTTTTCGGTGCCTTGACTATAAAAAGCTTTTGATAGAGTCTGGCACAAAATTTTAATTTCCCCAAATCCTCATTGGTTTCTATCCTTCTCTCGTACCTTCATTTTAAATTTCCCCCCAAAAACCGTTCTATTGCAGCTACTGTAGACGGAATTTTTTTCCCTAAATCTATCAATAGTGGTGTTTTCCCCCGGGTTCGTCCCATCACCCACTCTCTTTTTATTTTTATTTAAAATCTTTAAGTCTAACTCAAAGCCTACCACTCCTACGCTGAGATTACCTGCTTTTTTTTAAGCATTTTTATTAGACGTCCAATCAAGGAAACTAAGTGATTCACGGAGAGATGCCACCGAGCGCCAACTTCTGATTTTTTTTCCTTAATTTTTGATTGGGGGGAAAGCCAAACCTTGTTTTTTTTCCAAGCCTCAAAAACCCAAAATTTTTTTCACCTATTTAAATCGACAAAAACCCCACCAGGGGTAAAATCCCCCCTTCTTCAATGAACTCAACTGTCTCCTTCTTCTACAATGAAACATTCTAGGACTACCTTTATAAAAATTGAACGGAAAAACTCCATTCTCTCTTGCTAAAAAAAGCTTCTAAGAAGTTAGGGGTGCTGTGGGTCTGCGTCCTTTTTTTTTTGCCCCCCAATTTCTTGCTCTTACAGGGGCCTTATCCCCCCCATGTAGGAGTTGTCTCACATGTTTGGGGAGGGTCCCTCATAAGGGGCCCTAAACAGGTTTGAGTCAAAAGCTTTTCGCCCTCAACTCCTCTCCCTGATCTGTCTTTAAACTTTAAATCACCCCCGGGAATGTTTTTCTCTTTCTATCTTCTACCTTTTTTTCATGCTCACTGCTATTCGAACTTGCCAACTGCATGCCTCCCCCCCCCGGGCCCTCGTGCACAAGGCTTTTTTATCATTCTCATCCCTATTCTGGGCCCTCTTTTCCAATGCAAAAGTTTAAACAGATTCTTTACTCTTTCCCTTTTTTATGGTAAACTCTGGGCTTCTTCCTTTCTATTTTTTTCCCCTTTCCTATGACTAAATCTTTTAAAGGAAGAGTAACAAGACACCCCCCGAACTAAATTGGGGACCCCTCTTTTTTTTTATATTATTCTTTTACTGTCTTTTTTATAGGGACTGGCAACTAAGCGGGCTTTGTGTTACCCATTTTTGTTGTGCCCTTGGCCAGTTCCTTGTGATGTAAAAAAAAAAAAAAAAAAAAAAAAAAAAAAAAAAAATATAGTATATATATATATATATATAATATATATATATATATATATATATATATATATATATATATATATATATATATATATAAATGTATATGTATATAAATATATATATATATAGGTATATATATATATTATATATATATATATATATATATATATATATATATAGGTATATATATATATATATATAATATATATATATATATATATATATATATATATATATATAGACAGGGGCGTATTTAGGATCTTGAACCATTGGGGGCTTAGCCCAGCCAAGAGATCTTAAAATTTTTACAGGATAATTTTAAATTTATTTATGAGTATAATGAATATAAGATGTGAGACACTGTACTCTACCAAAGGCTCCGGTAATTTGCTTAGGATAACTTTCGAAACATGAAATTAAAATAAATGAAAACAATCTGAGTTGGGGTTCAACTTCGTTATTATTTTTATTTCATCAGTAGGAGTAAAACCCTAAGAAAAAGAGAGCTTTGGCGTGAGAAGCAGTCATATAGATTGTATATTCCCAATGCTTTGTTCAGTACTGAAATCTGACCAACCTCGGTCTATAACTACTTTATTTATATTTTTGACATCACAAAGGACTGGCCAAGGACACACAAAAAAATGCACTTTGAAAAAATGCACTTCTGTTAACTGTGTCTTGTCCATCTCATATTCTCTTCTTCACCTCTCCAAAAGGTCTTTCGGTGTCTCCTCTGTCATGCACTCCTCATCTCCTCTGTTCTCTCCACCTCTCTCATGTCCTGCTTATAAAAAGGATGCCATCAGCATACGCTAAGTAACATCTAACCAATATCTTGTTTTTTACTATAATTTTATGTTGCCCCAGTCAGAGCTATCTATTTTTGTGAGAAAAAAAAAAAAAAATATAATACATTTAAAATTATTAAAAAA
>JACEEZ010013203.1:0-2500 GCA_016584305.1 Chionoecetes opilio
ATATTTATATATAATATTAAATTATATTATAATTTAAAAAAGTATTTTTAGATAATATTTTTAAGACATATATTTTTTAAAATATATATATTTATTATAAGCCATATATATATATTTTATAATAATTAAATATATATAAAAATGCTTAAATAATATATTTTAATAATATATTATATTAAAATTTTAAATATAATATATATAATATATAATATTTAAAATTTTAAATTACATGCTATAATAATATATATATATATATATTAAAATAAAAATTATATATATAATTTAAAAAATTAAAAAAATTTAAAATTTTTAATATAATTTAGGGTGGCATTAGCCATATATTAAATTTTATTTATCCGTTTTTTAATTGTCGGGGGGTTTTTTGTTTTCCCCGTACAAATAATGTGTGCAAAAGGTTTTAAAAAAAATTTAATTTTTTAGGGGGTCGCAAATTTTGGGGTCAAATTTGACATTTTCGGGAAAAATCAATTTTTAAAATTTTACTTTAAAATTTTCGAAAAACTTTTTCCATCATTAAATTGCTTTTCCGAGTATTTGGTTTTTTTTTGTCTAACAAGGGTTTTACCCCATTTCCCGGTCGACGGAGAGGCCAGGCAGGCCAAAACAGGAAAAAACTCGTTACCCCGCTTCCCGGGGCCGTTTTTTGCCTTTGGTTTGGCTCAGTCTTGTGCCTTTTCGCCCGGAAAGGAGGTGGGGGGGGCCCCGGGGTCTTAAAAACGTTTCCCAAACGCCTTAAAACATTTTTGGTTTTTTTTTATTCGCTCGATACATTTTTGTTGCCCAGAAAGTGCGTTCCTGGGGGGGAAATTTTCCAAATCACTCACCCTTTTTAATTTTTTCTTTTTTTGACCCTTACAAAAATTTTTTTTTATAAAATTTGATAATAATACCCTTTTCCCCTCCTGTTTCCCCAAGTTGCGATGGGAGGGGATAGGTCAACACGACTGTGTACCTTTACATGTACACTGAACGAACTTACGGAAGCCGCCCCCCCCAACACGAGGACAAGCTTCCGTCTGTTCCTGCCCTTTTTTTGGAACTAAAGCACGAGAGACCCGCGGGGGCCAAGGTGCGATGAGTACTCGCATTCTGGGCCCGGGCCGCATTCAGTCCAGGCAGCCCACCGGGCGCGCGACAAACTCATCCGACTCTACGTGGGGGGTCTCTTGAAAAAGAGCAAGTCAAGCGCGGGGCCGACCCAGGTCGAGGGAAGGGGCATTCGTGCTCCCTGCGTCGCCTCTTCGACATCGGCCCCAAATTTCGCTTAACTCCTCCAGGGGAAAGAGGCGGCCCTTCCTGCGGCCCCAAAAGGGGAGGACAGCCCCGGTTCCTCGGTTCTCGAGACTGTCCCTGCTGTAAAAGGAAAAGGTCAAGGAGAATTTGGGAGAAACGAATCGCCGGCGGGCGGAAGCGAGGCGAAAGGGGGCCTTTGACTTGACCGGTCCGTTGGGGGTTTTCGGGAATTTCTTCCGCGGGCAGTTTTCCGCTCCAGTGCCAGTCCCGGGAAACATCCTACCGGCCGTTGCGGCGGCACACAAAGGGGAAAAACGTCTTCAACGATGGCACGACGAGAGGCCCCAACGGGCACTACTCCGAAGGGCCATGCGGGCGAGCGTCGAAAGTCCTCCTAACATGAACGGGCCGCCCCCCTCGCCGGACCAAGGTGTCCAACCGCAAGCGGTTGTGTTGTCACTGCACACGGAACTTAGGACACGCCCCCGCCGGCTGGTTGAACCGCGAACCTTTCGGGCGCACCGTAAAAGTTCCGGAGGAGGCTCCCAAGGGACAGGCCCGTTCAACCCGCCCCCGTTCTCATCGTCCACTGGGCGGAAAGATCGTCCCGGAGACGATGGCGGGGGAGGGGCGTCGCCCGGCTCCCGGTCCTGGGGGTGGGGGGGGGAGTGGTCAACTCCTCACCGCCCCCAAACTCCCGCCGGCCGAGCACAGACTGCGCTCGGCCGTGCTCACGCCTGGAGGACGGGACTGGGGGAGCGGTCCGCGGTCTCAGCTTCGACACCACGGGGGTGAAAAAGGGGTGGGAAGGGGTTGTACCCTCACGGGGCAGAAACTGGGTCGGCCCCCTCCTCCACCTGGCCTGCCCGGGACCACGTGTACGAGCTGGTCCGGAGAAGGCCTTCTCCACCCGCCTTGGGGTCTCGAGCGGCCCCGACATCCAGCTGTTTAAGGGTTCCAAGGGGGTGGGAGTTCATCGACAGGACCACGCCCGGGCCCTTTACCGCCGATGACGTTCCGGGGCGGGACGAGCTGCTGGTCAATTCCGCCGCTTCCTCGACCCGCCCACCCCGGGGCCGATTTCCCGGGAAATTTGGGGGCTCGCGTAATTTCTCTCGGCGGAGTTTCCCAAGCGCGGCTCCGCTTTTCCCGCCCCGGACCCCGCTCCCCCCGGGCCAGGGGGATGGGAAAGGGCATCTACGCTGTGAAGGTCTTTCCCCTTCAGGGAGCAGTTCCGGGTGACGGC
>JACEEZ010013203.1:7500-87500 GCA_016584305.1 Chionoecetes opilio
TATTGTTAGAAACATTTTTGGCTGGTCCACCCCATGTTTGTGGTGAGGGATATCCTGGCATTCCTCACCGCGCCATTTATATATATATACATATATATACATATATATATATATATATATATATATATATATTATATATATATATATATATATATATATATATATATATATATATATATATATATATATTGCATATTATAATATATATGCATATATATATATATATATATATATATATATATATATATATATATATATATATATATATATATATATAATATATATATATATATATATATATATATATATATATATATAATGTATATATATAATATATATATATATATATATATATATATATATATATATAATATATATATTATATATATATATATATATATATATATATATATATATATATGTATATATATATATATATATGTATATATATATATATATGTATATATGTATATATATATATATATATATATATATATATTATATAATATAATTATTATATATATATATGTATGTATATATATAAATGTACATGTATAAAATGAAAGTTTGAAATCTCTTACGGCACCCATGAATTATTGTGAGGAATGGCAAGAAACAAAAGCACAAAAAGTTTCATGTGAATCTTTCAAGATTTAGGGGTCGCACAGGGTAGTTGATTTTTCGAGACAATACAAATATTCATTTCTCAAGTTCATTTATTCACATCAACTATAAATGCCACAGAAACGAAACTATTTGCTCGGAAGTGAGGTAACTAACTATTCTAGGAACATTTCACGATACAGCAGTGTATAGATAGATAGATAGATAAATTTATTGACCACAGCATACATATTACTGTATAAAATACATAACATTTAACGTATACAACGATGAATATTACTTTGATACTATACAAGGAACAGTGATAGGAATGGCACATTTCCTGGACTCTCTTAAAACAAAAACTTCAAATGACTGAAATAACGATTGAAACGATTTGTATATTCTTCTGTAAGATTAGTTAGGGTTCAGGTTCAGCCGTCGGTGGCGCTCGACAGCTTGCAGGAGAGCTTGTCGATCGCTCTCGTCCTTGGTGAGGATCTGGGAATAATCAGTGATAAGTTTGATCGCCCGTTCCGCAGGATCATTGGTCACTGCCAGATGTTGGACGGTCTCCTTGCCCTGGTTGTACGCCTCGTTTTCCTTCCAGCTGAGCACAGGAGATTGGAGAAACGAGGCATCCAACTTGAGTTCCGTGAAGGAGAAAAGTGACTCCTTGGTGACAAGGTCACTCAAAGTGACCGAAGAAGGATCTTGGGGTGCTGTCGTCCATCGCTTCTTGTCGAGGTCCTTGTCAATGGCCAGCTTCTCCACCATCTTGGTCTTCTCCTCGATCGTGACTTTGTCGCTGAACAAGGCAAGGCCAACAAGGTCCGTTCCCAAGTACCAAAAGTGCCGCTTGAAGGTCTTCACCGTGGCCTCCGAGATCTTTGAGTTGAGGTCTCTGTACTTGTGGAGATCATGGAAGAGAGTGAGATCGTTTAAAGGAGCGTCTGCGGCCAAGGGAGCCTCGAACCAGGCACGGGCGTAGATTAGGATGATGAACACACTCATCTCCTGGAGGCTAGGCAGTTCCCTCGGCGTGAGTTCGAACTCGTTCTTGAACATCGTCATCTTGAGCGTGTAGATCGCCTTCGCCATCCATCTCGCGTAGTGGTGAGCTCCTGGCTTGCGGCAGGTGGTGGGAACCTCCCCCTTAATGGCCTTTGCGGTTAGTTCCGCTAACTCTTTATAATCGTCTCTTGTCGTTGCGGCCGCCTTGGCAAGAGCCTCAAGGGTCGTCCTCTTCCATTCGTGATGGTCAGCCAATCGTGGGTCGTTGATGATCGTAGCATTGGCTTTTATGAGAGTGGGCCACTTCTTTTGGAACCGTTTGAATAGTTGAACGTCTGGGCCGGACGTAGCGTTGCCGAAGGTGGCCTTGAAGGCTGAGGCCAGGATGAGCTCCATAACGTGGTGGCGGCACGCCAAGTTCAACAACGGACGACCTAACTTCTGTTCGAGGAGTGTGCAACAGCCAGCATGGACGCCCGTGTTTGAAGCGGTGGTGTCGAAGCAGAGACCTCCAACTCTGTCTTCGAACTTCCAGTGTCTGATGGTCTCCTCGACTTTGCTGGCCATTGCTTCTCCGGTACCGGATGGCAAGGCAGGGATAGCCAGGAGCTTCTCTCCTTCAAGGGACGGACTGGTGACAACGATGGCCAAGCGATCGACATGACCTTGACTTTCTGATCCGGGCAAGAGTTTCCCGTCCCAATGAAGGATGAGAACTGAGTCGTGCTCCTGTACCTGGTTTCGATAATCCTTGACGGCTGCTTCTGCTGTCTCCTTCCGCAACACTTTCCGATGTCGGCGAATGGACATGGTGGTCGGACTCAGCACTCCCTGGTCTGCAGCGATGGCAGAAAAGACGTGGTGGGCTCCGCGAGAGGTCAACTTGACCCTGTCAGCTGCTGCTGCCACCTCCTTCGTGATCTTCAGCCTTTTCGGACGAGAAGCAGAGGCAGCGGCGCTTCCCCGACCAGAAGAGTTGGTGTCGGACGAAGAAGTTGATGAATCAGCACATTCAGCAGTGGCGGAACTCCCGGTCAGCAACTCAATCATCTCTCCCCTCTCCAAAGTCTCTGCTAACTCCTTCTCCTTCCTCCTTCTCTCAGCAGCCAACCTCTCATGTTTCCTAGACTCTTTTGCCATGCTCTCCTTGTCAACAGTACTCATTACCATTTTCCTCTGGCCCCTTTGGTCGTCGAGGAAGTCCTTGTCCTTCTGTTTGAGGTGGATCATGGAGGAAGAAGTGGCAGGGGCTGCGATGTCGAACAGTGACGCCAAGTGTCCCTGGAGGAGGGCGTCGGAGACCTTGTCCCCCTCGGATTGACGTTTTTTCGCCTTCTTACGAACTTCGTACTTCCCGACGAGGGTTTCCAGTTTTTTCATGATTGATCGCAGCGGGAAAACAGGAATATGGGCCCGTTCCCAAACTCTGACGACATCGTCGATAACAGCTTTTCGATTGTCCTTGCTATTCGATCCATGACAGAAGAGTCGCCGCAGAACATCTTCCCCTGTTGGAAGGACAATCTGGCTGAGGGCTTCAAGGGGCTGTGCCAACAAAAACAGCTCAGTCTGTTTCCGAGTTGAACGCGCCATTTTGACCTGAGGACAAAAAGATGATGTTTTTAGCTTACTTCTGGGTTTGACATTATAAATACAGAGCTATATAACAGCAAAAACTACGTCGGGGTATGCACCAAACGAGTTGCCATCGCCAAGAAATATATCTAAAGGCATGGAGCCCACAACACTGTGTATGGTATGTACACTATGCTAAGGGGAAGCAGAGCAAACTTTCGATCACTCGGTGCGACCCCTCAACATGCTTTTATTTGGACGAGATTCTGGAGTTTCTCAAGAACCCTCACAATAATTCACGAGTGCAAAAACGAATAGTTCACTTTGAATGTCTTACTCTATAAAAGTGAACCACCCTAATATATATATATATATATATATATATATATAATATATATATATATATATATATATATATATATATATATATATATATATATATATATATATATATATATATATTAGTGATGGACCAAGTGTTTATTTTCCGTATTAGCGAATGCGAATGCGAATGCAAATATTTGGTTTTGATATTCGCGAATGCGAATGTGAATTGCGAATATTACATAATATTTCAAGTAATACTCTATTTTTTATATCATACCACATTTTGATATCAGGTAACTGAAATATTTTGCATGTATTGTAAGAATTCAGCCATGAAATTATGAATATCTACCGTAGATAACATATATTCGCCACCTGCACTAATGTCGCCAGGTGCCATATATTACGAATTATAGCATCAGTACTGGTTTGTATGTGCCACTGCAGATGATACACAGTAGTTTATATCATGACTGTATAATCTATCCTGTTTCAGCGTAGTTTTATACCTTGTATCTGCAAGTATATAACGTTTCACAAAATATTCCCACCCTAAACATTATATACTCCCTCCTTTTTTTCTTAAAGATTATATTTATTTTGAGAAACGACGACGGCGGGGAGGAGCACTATAACATAGACACTAGCTGGCGACCTAGTGTAGCCCAGTTACACAAATAAAGGCGCCACTCCCGTATTTATTTTTATAATTTGTTTCATTTATTGCCATATTATGACACATATCGAGACCAAATGACAACAGAAACTCAGATAGCCGCTTCAATCTTCAATATATATTGTGTCATGAAATGATATAAATGTAAGTTATACAGCCACCAGAATGTTTGCAAATACCAAAAGACCGTGTCCTGGCGACTTTAGTGTTATACGGTAAAGTAAATTCCATAATTTCAATGTATTCCAGGTTGCAGGACTGATGACCTTTCTTACAACGATAACTCACATGTATAATATATTACAGAATTAATTATTATGCAAGTGTAAACTTTGCACTGTCATTACGGTGATAATCTCGAAATCACCCGCTAATTCCACAACACTACATGGTGTGACTGGAACGCCTTAAGCAGTAGCTGTGCAATGATATGTTCTTACAAGAAAGTATGATTGTGCTCGTAGGGACAGAGAAGAGCGCGTATAGCTTACTGCAATATGCAGGAGGCAATGAGTTGAGTAACAAGTACAGTGACCTGAGAGATAGCGAGCTGCCCACTCATAGTTGGAGGATGGAGCGTAGTGATCTGAGGGAGCTATGACTAACCCAGAGGTCTCAAACTTTTTGCGCCTCGCGATCCCCTCCTTAACATGATTGCTATAGAGGCTCGGACCGAGGCCACTACTACCAAAATGCTATTGATATATAGTCACATCTGACCAGTGTTGTCCGTGTCTCTCGAGCAGGCACACACGACACTACTACACAACAAGCACACACCACGAACACACACAACACACACACACCATACAGCATTATAGTGTAGAGTCTTATTCTGCTTGTAACATACGATTTATAGGTATAATTATATTCAGTAAACATTATAATAGTCTTAAGAGTGACTATCGTATTCTCAGTGCAATCTAAGTCCTATATTCTTGCTTTACACGCTCGAAAAAAAAAATTTATACTACATTTGTAAATAACAGTTTAGACTTGTGATGTGGATTGTACTGCCTTAACAAGGGGCGGCAGACGATGAATACAAGTACGTATGTATAGCTAGCTACTAGGACGTGGAGCGTGGTTGTGAGATTGAACGGAAAGGGGAAGGAGGAAAAAAGGCTACTCTTTCTCAGAGTCAGATTATGTAAAAAAAAATGTGGTATTTTATCAAGGTTTAATAAGTAAGCATAATAATAGTTTTTTTTGTTTTATACTGCAAAATATAATAAAAGAATATTCATAAATTATGAAATTGTGTTCTCGCGACCCCCCAGAAGCTTTCGCAACCCGCGAATATTCGCTCCATCACTAGTATCATGTATATACATGTATACATATATATATTATACATATACGTATAATTCGTCCGTATATATATATATATATATAATATATATTATATATATTAAATATGTATACTATATATATACTATATTGAATATATATAATATAATATATATATATAATATATATATATGAATATATATACTAGGAAAATTATATATGTATATATATGTTTATATATATGTACTATATACTATGATATAGTGGTATATATATTATATATATGTTTCATATGTATGATTAATATAATATATATGTATATTAATATGTATATAATATACCTACTATAATATATAATACTCTACATGAGTATTAGATATAAAGGGTATGAGTATATATGTAGTAGGGTAGTATGAGATATATAGGTATAGGTATAGTAATAGGTTATAGTATATATAACATATATATAGATATATATATATATAATAATAGTATTATTTTTTTGTATATATCAGTATATATGAGTGTGAGGGCATACGATAATGATATGTGAGTACTACGCACCTATATAATAAATATCCCTCACCCCCCTCACTACACTATATATATATATTATATAATATATAATATGATATATATATAGTTGGTATTCTTAGGTAGAGACATCTGACATTTCAGGGTGACAAAGACACTCGTCATTTCTTGGGGTCTGTTTATGCGCCAACGTTTCGCAAAAGACACTTGGCATCATCAGGCTAAAAATAGTTTAAAAAAATAATATACTATACTGCCTAAAAGCGAACATCTAAAAGAATTTTTTAAACAGATAAAATAATCCCTAATTATACTAAAAATAATAAATAATAAATAAAAATACAATTTTATACACTTAACACGATCGTGCCGTGTGTTATGCTGCTGTCTGAGTGTGGCAGAGGAACGAAAAGGATGAGAGCAATATTTGGAGGCAACATTCGGCTCGTGTGTGAAGCAGATCGCAAACGAGAGTCGATTGAAATCGAAACAGTGTGATAACACTGGGTACACAAAAACATATGTTAATTGAAAAATCGTCAGGGTTTCCAGCTGAATAGACTAATTTTGATGCTCTGAGTCGAAAATGACCTATGGATTTGCTCATCAGGATCAGGTTTATTTGCTATCAGAAATTAAAAAAAATCGATTTTCTCGTAAAAAAAAAAAATATTCTGCGGATTATCGCTGAGAAACCCTGATGATTATATTCCGTTTTCCTCTACCTAGAATGAATAAGTTTTGCAGCGTAGCCAAATTCATTCAGTTTTTATTTAGTCAGTTAACATTTGATAACGCACTAATACCAATCATCACTACACATGCATTAGAATAGAAACGACCCTTTTTTTTCTTTTACAAACTTTTTTTTTTAGTGTGTTGGAATTCCCACTTAGTATTCTTGGATGAAAACGATGACACAAAAAGTTCAGAGTATCACGGCACTAAATCGGAGTTTCTTCGATCCACACTGTGTGAGCAGCTGCTGGTTGTCTCTACTCAGCGACCAGCAGTACGCCGCCATCATGAACATGCGTCCACCTCCCTCGGTACCTCTCCCTCCCATTTGCGCGCATACCCGTCCTGATGCGAAACATTCTTCAACCATGCTCGTCGCTACATCGCCCACCCAGTTTTCACGGAAAATTCTCCATGTGTGCAGCAACAGGAACGTGCATCTATAATACTCATCAACCACCGAGTATTTACGGCCACAGGCACTCCTATCACTGCTGGCTGACGAGTCTGGCGTGGTTGCTGCCCTTCGTGTCCCCAGAGACACGTCTGTTCACCACCTGCACAACGATATTACACACGCGGAGCAACCATAGCGTGTTTCATGGAGATTTATAACATACACTGTGTACCTTTATGAGCTGCCGTAATCTAGTGGGCCAGCGAAACATGCCGGCTTCAGCTTCTCAATGTGATATAACTTTTTACCAACACCCCTTCTCCCTTCTCCCCCCCCCACTCCCCCAC
This sequence comes from Chionoecetes opilio, assembly GCA_016584305.1. Lineage (NCBI taxonomy): Eukaryota > Metazoa > Arthropoda > Malacostraca > Decapoda > Majidae > Chionoecetes > Chionoecetes opilio. The sequence goes on from JACEEZ010013203.1 coordinate 15,002, forward strand.
CCCACCACCCCACCCCCCCATCTCTCCCCTCCCCCCCCTCCCCCCCACCCCTCCCCCCCCCCCCCATCCCCCCCCCCCCCTCCCCCCCCCCGTCCAGGACAAGGCTCGGCACAAGTAGTTGAAAGCACACCTACCCATACCTCCGCAGAGCGCCGCGCTGAACTGTTTCATCCTACCCAAGCTTCAAAGTTAGCACTGGTGCGGATCAACATACTCTTCTCCACGGTCAACAAGAGGTTCGCTTATGATGTTTACTCGCCCAGGTACTAACTGCAACTCTAACGCGCACGGCACTCTTTCTTTACATAGTGCGGCTACTGTCTCGACTGCCCACCTGCATAAACAAGCATGCGTACTTCGTGAACCCGGCACTGCGCACCAAGTCACGAAAGCTTCCACCATCTTCAGTCGACGCGATGATCCACTGCGTAGCGCTGCTCATATACGATTTCGATCGCAGCACGCTACTTCACTGCTTCATCTATTCTTTGACGAGCCTCGCTGGAGTGCGCAGAGGCGATTGACCTGCGCGAATGGTTCCGTGTGCGAGGAGCACACACTCTCAAAGAATCGCTTACAGCTGATCAATGAAGAGATCGCACACATCTCTCGGATCCCGTACCTTGAGGAGCGCCGAGTTTACACAGAAGAACGGCGACATAACTCCCGGGCCCAGCTAAACGAGTATCTTCCATAACCTTCAGGCAGAAGTAGCCATGTAGGCCTCATGACCTATCTACGAAGAAAGTGATACAGCGCGTCCATTGCCAAGCTAGACTGTGATTCTCTTTGAGTACTCGGAGCGCCAACAGCTCGGAGGAAGTCTTCGACAAAGCTGAGATCCCGACACCAGATCCATCAAATAGTCACAATTGTGACAAAGGGCTGCGGACTATCTTGGCTTCATACTTTCTTCCTGTATAAATCTCCATCAACACTTTCCACTGTCACTGTACTGGTGGCTCGATCGTCGCTGTCGGCGAGTCTCGTGAACGCCTCCGCCGTAACAAGAGAATTTCTTCGCAGGAGAGCCAGTGGAACGGCCGGGCAGAGGGAACAAACACACAAACCACCCTTTCTCCACTAACACTCCCTCTCTTTCTCCCCTCTTCTTTCCCCTCCACAAGGGCCCCACCCCACCGGCCTGCCGCGACAAACCCTCTCTCTCCTCCCTCTCCCTTCTCCCCCCAAAAAAAAGACCAACCAAAACAATGGTCGGGGACAGTACTGTGAGGCTGTGAACGATATCTTCCGGTCTATGATGCCACTCTAGCTATGATGGCGCAGAAGTAACAATACACGATGCATGCCGTCAAACAGGCTCCCTCCACAACAAGGGAAAATCCCAAACATTCACAATAAGAAAAGTTTTCGCGCCTCGTCCACAGCCAGGAGGTAATTCCACGCACGTCTTGCCCACCACCAACGTGTGCGGTCGACCAGGACCTTATCTTGTGCGTCCCACCAGCTTGACTATAAAGCTAAGCCCCGTAGGCGCGCCTTCACAAATCCTAGTGATGTTCATTCCTGCCCTGACAGCGTGTATTGTCCGCAGAAATGTAGCCCCAGCACAAACGTCAAGAAGAGTTATTCCATGCATAGACCGTCGCGCCGAAGCACATCACAATAAACTGAAGAAAAAAGAAAGATGCAGCTGGTGTCAGACAACTCGACCCATCTCGCAACCTTCCGAACTCTAGACACCACTCTTACGAATGGAGCCTCACTGAGTGAGAGACAGGTATTATATATTAATTTATTTTAATTTAGCATTGGCTATTGTGGAATTCCCCTTTACTCGTGTCTGACTGCATTGTAATATCGATTCCCATACCTTCTTCAAGAAACAAATAATGATTGAATCACAAACCACCCTGATATTCAGCATATGTATACGCCCTACGTCAGAATAGGCTATGGCTGTATCTCAAAAAGTAATAAAAAAAAAAATTGACTCGCACCCCTAGACGCCAAAATCACAGGTGATATTCCGGACATCAGGACACCTAACAATTATTCTAAATCAACTGAGAAACCACACTTGACGATATTTATTGGCTGTTACCCAGCTGTAATCCCATGTTACCTCGAGTATCATAGTAATTAGTATGAGATGACTCGGTTATTAAGATCAGGGGACAAGTGCTACGATGTGTATGGATTATTACACCTAATTTAGGGCCCCACCCCCCCCCCCCCGCCCCCCCCTCAAAAAAAAAACGATCGTCACATAGGCGTCAGTGTAAGACTTAGGATAAGGATACCTAAAATAGCCAATTCACTCACGACCACCACACACAGCGGTGCATTCGCCTAACACTCCCCTGTGACCGCCTGGCCGTGGTTGTGCCGCCCCGGGCGCCGGCCCGAGCCGGCACTTGCAGTTGCGCACAGGTGAGAAACATTCGGGGGGCATCGACCAGTCACTGCGCATAAACACCTTTATGCGGTCAGACAAGTCTCAAGGGCTTAGATCCTTGTTGTTTACTCGCCGACGTATCATAGCAAGTTACAGCTAGAACATTTGAATTCAGCTAAATCTTGTTAGAGATAAGAGCTTTAAAGGCTATAGAGTCTTTATATATGAAATGGTTCTTTCAAGGTACCAATGGATTAGTAAAATAACATCTTAAAGGCTCGCGACCTGAGTTCGGAAGGTGGAACTTACAGCTAGATCATTGAGATTTTTGCCCGAATGCGCTATACACTGAGCACGTCGCGTAAATGAAGTTTACTATAGTCGTGTGTCCTATATGGGTTCGGAGTTGGTTCGACTTAAGCGGGCTCTTGGAATTTTCGTTTAGAGATATATGGAGGATAGTCAGCTTCAACTTAAATATAAATTGAGGGGTAGCCATATTTGGAAAACAATTAGTACACGATTGGATATTCATACCAAAGGCAAAACAATTAGAAGAGAAACCTAATAGCAGCTGCTGTAGTAAGGTCTATAATAATATTGATTAAATCAAAAGGTTAGGATGAATGAAACATACTAGTTCCTAAGACTAGTGTAAGTAGGTTTTACTATAGACTGAGGTGGCCTAAGACTACATATTTGTCACAGAGAAAACCTAGGAATATACCAAAATGGTAGTGATAATTGCGTTTTCAACTTCTATGTGAACTTAATTTGGAGTGCTGAGAGTTAAAGTAGTATCAGAATAAGGGAATGGCTCGTTTTTTAAGAGTGAAAAAAAGTGTCGTCTTACAATAGTAGCTCTATAATAAAAAGAGTTTAAAAAGCTAAGCATAAGCGACAGTTAGACAGCCACATTTAATCATGGTGCCACAGACAACATACAGGCATTAGCAAAGCAAGGCACTAGTAATCCGAACACACAATTAAGAACTCTTTTGAATTTGACAAATGACATAAAAAACAATTAACGTAACACACGCGCACGCTAACTGGCTAGCTCTTGACACGCCACGCTCACTACTTTACACAAAATTCCATGGCAGGCAGACCTACGCTGAAATAATCACTGATAATTATTTCATAAAGACTACCACTTTTCTTTAATTACACAAAAAAACAATCTCTGATTTATAACTTTAGCTATAAAGATCCTCCTTTATATTTAACAAAAACATTAATGTCCAAACTGCCTCGCGCTGTTTCCATAGAGTGTCGTGCCATAGGCCTTCATTTGATAATGCCTTTCCTATCGTCACCATGAGACATGTGGTGTCTAACTGACTCAAACTAAGCATTAATTCAACCTTTTTATTTATCAAACGCATATGTATGGACAGACACTTTTTTATTCTTCAAAAATAACCACGAGCACATCTCACTTATTTTTTAAACTACTTAACTCTCAGCACACCAACATTACAGATTCACATATGAAGTTGAATGCAAAACCAATTATCACATACCATTATTGGCCATATCCATAGCTACTCGCTACAACAATAAGATCTTACCACCTCCAGTCTCATAGAAAACCTACTTTCACGAGGCTTGGGAAACTCAATATGTTTCACTTCATCCCTAACCTTTGTAAAATCAATACTATAAGCACCTTCACTACACAGATGACTATTCCCGTTTCTCTTTCTAATTTGTTTGCAATTCGATACATGCCACATACCAATCTCCTTACTAAATTTTTTTCATACAAAAACTAAATGGCTACCCACTCCACTACATTATGTGAAAACGTAACTATCTCCAAATCCTAAATGAAAAATGAACCACAAGTCGAACCAATCCCGACACCCATATTACGACACCACAACTATATTAAAAACTTGCCCATCTTTACGCGCCATCTCAGTTACACCATTCGCAAAAACTCAATGATCACCTTAAGTACACCTATCCTAACTCAAATACTCTAAATTATATTTTACCACCCCAACCACCCCCTCTTACCTTAAGACAACATCTTAAAATACATAAAGACTCCTATACAAAGCTCTTATCTCCTAACATAATTACGAACCTTCAAATGTTCTACGCTGTAACGCTAGAACGCGGCGAGACCAGAGACAACAAGGATCTAACCCTACTAACGCCCCCTGTTCGAGCATAAAGCGCTGTATTCCTGCCCGCCCGGTAACTGGTCCCGAACCCATTTCTCACCCTTCGCAATCTGCAATCCGCTCACACTCACCATGCCATTAGCCACTCAACCCTTTTTCTCATGAAATGACATTTAGTATCCTATCCACAGGCCACACTACCCTAGTGACACTAAAATATTAGCAATCCATCACACATCAAGCATTTGTCCCCTGATCTAATAACAAGTCACTTCATACCAATTACATATACTCAATGATTATCACACGTTTCGATTGTCCGACTCCTCGTTTCGATCGCCCACACACGAGCCGAATGATTGCCTGCAAACTATGTGCCATTCAGGCACTACTGCAACTCAGACAGCATACACACAAGGTCTGCTCGTTTAAGTATAACCATGAGATGAGGTCCCAAGAAGGGTCCATCCAGGCGCCCTCGCTTTCGGGCGGGCGCGCCCCCAACGAGCAGCTGAGGAGCGGGGACCCGTGACCGTAACTCTCTCTACTTTCTTTCTCTACAATGGTCATTAGGGGTTTGAACACACTTTGGTCAATGGTGAATCAAAGCATCACGATCGCCTTACACCACTCCATCTACACATTCAGAGGAGTACGGTGAATTAGACGAACGTAGTTATTCCCGAAGGTGAAAGGCAGACTAGTGAGAGCTTAAATCGGAGGGATGTATATCTAGACTGTTAGGTACAATAGAAGCACAGTGCCTCCCTGAATTATCGATATGTGTAACCACTGAACATTATTAAGAAAGCCCGAGGAATGTATAATAATAGATGACATAAGTCTCACTTTAGCCCACACCGACAACCCCCTCGCCAACACCGCTACCCACCCCACTATGCGAAACCCCCACCTTATAAAGCCGCACCCACGGGCTGCCCCAACACGCCCACCTACCAGGCTACGCCCTCAGGTGGTGCCAGCCCCGCCCGCCACACCCAGCAGCTCCGACACATACTTCTGCCTCCGGACCCCGAACATGATGTCCTCGTGGTCCTCCATGTCGCATCGAGGGTTCACAACACGCCAGGACGCGGAACGACGGCCAACAACGACCTAACATACGTGGCGCACCACTACTGGTGGACACTCTCAGCTCGATTCCCGCCACATACCCCACCATACTGCACTCCAAATCATGCGGTGTTGACATTAACTGCGGCGGCAGAATTCAAACAATCGCCACGGCTGACCTGCAAGGTTTGACCACCAGACGAGGTGGCCCGACAACTGCCACAAATGGGACAAACAGAAGGTTATTCGCCACGCATCCACACGACATAGAGCCAGGCAGAAGACAGCGCCCGCTAGTGTTAACTAACAGCCCGCCACACCCTACACTGTCCAAAACTCCGATCATCATTAATGCACACAAATCTGTTTAGCCAAACTATGGCATGAAATATCGTCCTTTTAGTTAAAGAGCGTAACCCTGATATTTTATGTGTAGACATGAAAAACGTGCTGATCACTGAGTTTTAGACAAGCAAATTGATAACCAACTTCAAAGTATACAGACATGATAAAGCTGAGGAGGAGCCTGAGTCGTGCAACTATACGTCAAGGACACTCAATTACTGTTACTCCATAATGGAAAATCGAACACATTCCCGACGCGGGTGGAGCCGACTTGCTGGCCCTACAGTGCAGTCGCACGCGAATAGTTCCTTATGTTATCAGTAGGCTGCATGTATCGCCACCCTCACTCCCCCCTTTCCCCCCGCCAACTCAATTCTATTTCCGACCCTTCCATCATCCTCCTGAGGCGATTTTAATTACCCATACGCTATACGTAACAAGACTTTTTACGTTCCCCCCTTGGGGATTCCTCCCTAATTCCGTAAACCCCACTGGGTCCCCTATTCTCAAAAAACAACAGATGGAACACCACACACCTAAAACCCCCCCAACCCCCCCCAAACGTCTATTCACCTCAATGTAATCGACAGCCTAACAGAACCACATCCACTCTCCTCTACCTTATCCTGCATACTTATTGTAACAAAACGCACTGCTTAAGCTCATTCAACATGGACAGTGATTGACCATCCCTTGACTGACCATGAACCTTATATCTCCCGCTCACGTTGGACATAACACTACACCACTGCAGACAACAACTATAATCAAAACCTATCTTACTTTCAACAAACTACTCACCAGAAATACTTAGCAAATTTACTTTAACATACGCGCATGAAGGCCTCACGCACATTGGATGAAGCTACACAAACAGATAACATGTATGATACGCAGGCCTCACCGATACTTATGAATTTTTTTCGAAGCCCTGTTTAGATTTATCGCGACACCACTAGACTGGACACAAGAATAAGGAGGCCCTTCGCATCCGATGGATCACCTGAGAGTTGAACACCTTTGATACAACAACATACAACCCCTAGCTGCCGAAAGATTTGAAAAAAGCCACCAGACAGCAACACTCCCAACCCTAGAAATGCCTTATAAACTAAACACAACAAGTCCGAGGCATCTGATTCACCGTTATTCATAAATCGGCACACCACCTACTAATAGAAAAAATTAAGAGAATCAATAGAGGTAACAGCCAAGGCATATGGAATACGATCAAGAGAATGATTCCTAATACAAAAACGTAAAGCTAAGCCGCTGCTCGCATAACTGACTAATAACAGATAACATGAAAACAGCCCGCTAATCTTTTCAACACTTTATTGATGCAAAGTCCGCAAAGACACGTTTGAGAAATCCCAGCGAAACCCTAGGAGATTACACCATGAATTCTACACACAAGTACACACAGACTAACACGATGATATCAATCCAATCCACCTGTCGACGAACCCACAAATTGGCAAACCAATAACTTCACCCTAAAACACCCTGTGACATAACAGTGGACTCCACCCCTGCGGGTCAGCATGGCCATCCCCACTTCCACATACACTATAAAGACCTCCCCCTTCATGACTATCGTCTCACATTGGACTTGCACATACAATACATCAACAGCCTAACAGGAGCGTTTTCCCACAGGTCTGGCAAACACTCAATAGTAGTACCCATATCTTAAGTTGGTAGTCTTGATTAACGTACATGAACCCGCGTAAATTACCCGTCCCATATCTCTCCTCCCACATTCTTTCTAAAGATACTAGTGAAAAATATATATCAACCTCAATCACATCATACTAAGCTAACTCACCACACCTACGAACAGACATAACCTTGCTTAGCCCAAAAACAACATGGCTTCAGGTCAATTATCAACCACTCTGCTTCTTCTGCTAACACTAACACTGACAATTTATATGCAAACATGGCAATATAGAAAGTTATCTTAAGAATACTCTCTAGCGACTAATGTCAAAAAGCATTCGTACAGCGTTAGTCATATCACTATATACTACGCTAACGCCCGTCATCAAGTTGCCACATTGATTCTTCCCTGGTATCACAGCTACTCAGTGACGGAACACAATCGGTGCGCTAAGCACATACTATGTAGGATGAAACAAATATTCCTATGGTGTGCCTCAAGGGTCAGTACTCTGCGTCCCAATCGTTACTATATATGTAACATGATCTGTCGTGTTTTGTCCCAATCGTGAAATCATTCAGTATGCCGAGACACCGCAGTGTGGTCCACACAGGCCATATAGACGACCTAGATAATCGATACTACAAGTAGAAGAAATCTGTAAACAATTAGCTAGGAATTACTTAACAGAGAATGGTCTAATGCTCGAAGTGCTAAAAAAACGCAATGTAGGTGGTTCATAGGGACAAGGAGGGCTCGACGTGTGCAGAGTCCATCTGATCACTCACATGCACTCGGTAGCGACGGCACCATGTGATTAAGACCCCAGCGCACAGCCTACAAGACTCTGCCCTCTGCCTACATTTGCATCACATACTACTGTTTGATACGCACATCACTGAGAATAATGTAAGAAGAGTATATGGAACAATAATGTATGTTAATAGATTAAGGATTGTTTTAAAAAAAGCACAAGATTTTTCGCATACAGTATTAGTCATGAGCATAATAAACAGGCATTGCCATCTGGGAAAAAACCATTCCACTCATACCCAAATGAGTACAAAAATTGAAAAATTTTTGCCGCTAAAGTTGCTCTTGGGGGAGTGCCAAAATTTGACCAGCACCCCTTTTCTGAAAGAGCTGGGAGGGCTAAAAATAAATCAAAAACATAAACTTGAGGTAGCAAAAATAAAACAATTTAATAAATAAAACTTCCTTTGGTTTGTTCCCACTCCCCACCAAAGCACCATGCATCCCCACAGTGTAAACACTAGGCAGACAGAACAGTCCAGTACCCCGGTTAACACCTGCTTGGGCACCGGGCCCTTCCCAAGTGGCTTCGCCCACTCTTTGGAAACCCTTTCCCAATGAGAAAAAACACGCCCCCTCCTAACCAATTCAAAAACACGTCTAGAAAAGCCTTATTAGGTAAACAATTTCAGGAATAAATTATAAGTTTCGTTTGATTTATGTTTTTTATTATTTTCGTCGAAATTACTTAGTCCTATTTGACCACTATCCCTCTATATTTTAATATTTTATGCTTGCTTTTTATTTGTTTTTAAGATTTTATCCTTGATTTTTTGCTAGTTTTAGTACTTTCCCCCGTTTTTATTTGATTTCACTGACCATTAAAAATGTAATATACATGTAAAGAAAACCCTTGTAATAATGAAAAAAAAAAAAAAAAAAAAATTGATCACACCTCTCTCTTCTCCTCTCTCTCTCTCTCCTTCTCTCTCTCTCTCCCCTCTCTCTCTTCTTTTCCCCTCCTCTCTCTCTCTCTTCTCTCTCTCTCTCTCTCTCTCCTTCTCTCTCTCTCTCTTCGGGAGTAAGCTTAGTGTTTTGCATTTTATTTTATCACCCAATTCCAAATTATAAAACTTTATTTCAGATAAAATAATTAGTGAACTGTTTTCATATGGAAGTGAACATTGTGAACGTGTTCACCCATGCCTTAAAAAGAAACATGCAAGGAGTGGCCATGACCAAGGTAGGCCATTAACACCTGGATATTAGGGAAGCTAAGCTAGGGGAGGCCCAAGGGGCCTCCTTTTCTCTCTTCCTCCCTCCATCTCCCCTTTCCCTTTTTTTCCCTCTCTTTCTCTTCTCTTTTATCCCTACTCTCTTTCCTCTTTCCTCTCTATCTTTTCTCCTCCTCCCTTCTTTTTCTCTCTCTCCCCTCTTTATTCTCTCCCTCTCTTTATCTCTCTCTCCCCTCTTTTTCTCTCTCTCCCCCTTCTCTCTCTTCTCTCTTCTCTCCTCTCTCTCTCCTCTCTCTCTCTCTCTCTCTCTCTCTCTTCCTCTCTCCTCTTCTTCTCCTCTCTCCCTTTTTCTCTCTCTCTCTCTCTCTTCTCTCCTCTCTTTCCTTTTCTTTTTCCCCTCCTCGCCCTCCTCTCTCTCCTCTTCTTCCCCTCTCCTCTTTCTCTCTTTCTCTCTTTTCTCCTCTCCACACACACACAATACATTTCACAGCATTACAAAGAAAATTCCAGAGTTTTTTTGTGAACGTATCAGAGAGGGAGCGAGAAGCAGCCTCGGGCAAATGCCTTGAAAGTGAGCGGAGAGAGCATGGGATTAGTGTGGTGGGGAATGGGGGCTGCCCAAAGTCGCGACTGAGAGCAGCACGGGGAGTGAGTAGACGTCTGCTCTGAGTGGCAAGGGGTGAGGGACTGAGTGATAGACAAGTCAAAGTACCGGGTTGGATTTGACTGATGTCACTGCGCTGGAATGTCAAAAGTCGCCCATTCGGCTGGCCGCTCCTACTATATGAACCTGTTCCCAAGAACCTTCTCTGTCGGCACGAAGAAGATCTAGGACCACCTGAAATCGAGACAAGTACTGGCACCATAATTTGAAATTCTCGTATTCCTTGACTCTTGACTCTATGAACTCATCAAGGTCATTCATCAGCTGAGTAGAAGAGGCTTTTAACTGATTGAGCAAAATTTTTGCTGCGCTTCGAGCCCCAGATTTTGTTGCACTCCAGAGGCTGGCCAAAAGCGTAAATTCCCTGACATACTTGTCAACTCCAGTACTCGTGAAGAATTTCCTTCAACAATGGGCGTTGCATCGCTTCGGCCAGGATCTTTTGAGCATCAAGCGACCGAGCGTAATGGCCTGCATTAAGAATCGAGGTCTGGATTACAGATGGCCCGTAGATACCTATCTCAAGCCATACATGATCTGCATCACTTCCTGCGATGCTCCTGCCACAGCACTTCAGCAAGTTTTTCTCAGTGTGGAACGTCCCTAAACACAAGACTATGCACTTGAACTCCTCTGGTCTCCGAAGCTGTATAATTTCTGCTATACTGTACACCTTCTCATCGGCATAGAGTGGAATATACGACTGTACCAGTTGGGAGCACAGGGACTTGATGTTATTCATCTCGGTGTATACAACTTCTCCTTTGTTAATGTCATGTGGTACCACGGCGTAAATGCAACTAGCTTGAGTGGGACATTGTCATCCGTCCAAACCCCATTGCTTGCGTTCCATGATCAAATAGTTTGAGTTGTCGGATATACCAAGTCCGCCATGTTGCTATCACTGACTTCCAAGTTACGTCTGCCTATGGCCCAAGCCCTATCGGATAGTTGCTTGTCCCGCCTAGTGTCATCGTAGACTGCTGGTTGATTGCGGCCTATGTAGGATGTGGGTAGGTCATACTTTTTTAGATTTTCTTCAAATTCTTGTAGCTGCTGACATGGCAATACTTCCTTCAAGGATTTCGGACCATGAACTACAGATGTGTCAGAGCGCTTGGGTTTGGATAAGACGGCCTTAGGCTTATGCTGGTAGTGGACACACACCGTATTATGTTTAGATGAATTTGCACCTCCATTTGCACCTGGGACCTCCGTGGTCCCAGTTGTCCATTCCTGCTGATGTGAAGTTCCCTGGGTTAAAATGGGCTGGCAACTTCATGTTCGCTTCATTTTGGTTGACAGTGAACGCGGCCATGTCATGCTGATACCTGCGAAGTTCAGTGTAGGTCATGGCCAGCGCTTGTCGATTCAGACAGGTGACAAATAGTTTGCCACCACGTCCTAGACTGTGGGCAAACTCGGCATTCAATATAGACATGGGTGTTCTTTTTCTGCCAGAATGGTGAATGTAGAACATGTGCTGGACCATAGTCTGTATTTTCCGACATCGCTGGACCGAAAGAGAACCATCTTTCTTTGTGTGGCACCTCTTCCTTCTCCTGTTCTACATCATCGACATTTTCCTACATGTGACTTGTTATTACTTGGTCAGCTGCGGCCCTGTATGTAAAGGTAAAGGTAAATATGGGAGCATACGCATATGCTGCGCGTATCATTCGGTGCTCATCTCCGTGGCATTAGCCCTTAGAGCCTGTGTTGGGTGAAGACCCGTTACCCCGGGACACAGGGCTAGTGTGACACCCGGGTTACCACAGTTACCTTCCCCAGGTTACCCCAGGTACTCATTTATCAATCCCGAAAGGAAAGAATAACAGCTGAAATGGCTGGTCACCGACTGCCCTGGACCGGATTCGAACCAGGGCCCGCAGATTCATAGCCAGGCACGCTAGCCACTACACCACGGAGGCGACACCCGACAGCCCTGTATGTGGCTGGATTGAAATTAAACAAATGGCAACAAAACTGCAAGATGGGCTTTGGGATATTCATCTTTGACCAGGCATGCTTTAAATCTTGGGCATCACAGAAGCGATCATCTAAGTCAAAGTCGTAGTCGTGCAAGCATGCTCTGAATTGAGCTGCTACGACTTGCATGTAATTCAGTGATGGGATACGCTCAGCAAGTACATTTGCTTCATTACCCAGCACATAGAATACCATGAGGCATTTTCTTGCAGAATCTGAGTAAGCAAAGTCTATCAGGTCATTGAACTGCTCGTAGAGGAGGACCTTCTCTTCCCTATTCTGGACATTACCTTCATCTCCTAGGCGGCTGTTCATTTGGTCTCGAATAGTAGAAAGTTCATAGCCCTTGCCAGCAATCAGACCCAGCTCAATCTCGTCAACGATCTCATTCCACACCCGCTGCTTAGCATTGAGTTGTACAGGGGCACTAAGAGTTCTGGAGCGTTCATACTGCTGAATGTATTTAGACATACACTGCTTGTGATAATAAATATCAGAGCCATACACAGCATGTTCGTCTTGAAGGTCGCAAGTTCGATGGAAAACATCATCCTGGAATTGGACGGTCGCATTAGGAACGTGTTTGCTCGTTTGCTCTCGCAGATTCGATATTTGGCGAACTCACGGTTGACTGACTTGTTACCACATATGACGCATGTATGTATACTGATAGTAAAGAGTGGCACGACCAGGTGCCACCCAAAGCGGTGTTCGCAGTATACTGTTTGACTGTGAACGAGTTGTAGTATGTGTTGGTGAATGGGTTGACGCATCATCACCAGAGGCACATATTGCTTCAATGCTTCTTTCTGTTTCTCCTTAACCTTGGAAATTTTGGTGTTATTTGTGTAGCCTTTGTAGCACGCATTTGTTACATGATAATTGAATAGAGCACCAGGCGTCAACTTCTTCAACCTTGCGAGCACCGCATCTTGTCGTGTCTAACTTGCGGATATAATCTGAATCCACCATGTTGGGGTACATAACCTAGCTGTCTTGGGTTGTACTCTTGGCTAAATAAAACAAAGCTCCTCTCAACTCAACTGCAGCATCAGCCGCAGCGCTAAGAATTACCCGCTTCCATCAGATGTTAGTCGTTTCTCAATCTGAAATGGAAGAGTATCAAAGTGGTTAAATTAATTCTGAAAACACATTGACAAACGAGGAGACAATCCCAAATTATCAAAGCTAGTGATTGGTAGTAGGCACCCTATAGTCCCCTAGTAACATGGTCCGATTCCTTCGATTGACATTGGAATCACTTTGATGAGAGACTCCATATCGTTTTTTTTTTTTTTTTTTTTTATTGTTTAAAACGTGGTCTCAGCCCAAAATACCTCTATTTCAATAAAAGGGTGTCCAAATCACTAAAAAAAATGGCCATGTGATATGACCGGTATGGTTTTTGTGCCTACGGCAACTTTTTGGGGCCCAATGGCAAAATATATAGGGATTTCGAGCAAGACCCATTTTTTTTAATCCTAGGACATCCTACATATACAAATGGGTTTTCCCCTATACTTTATATATGCATCAACTCAGGCCCAGCCCCAGGAGTAATACACGTATGCACACACATGCGCCCTACACAAAATACATAACCCATACATGTACACATCAACACTATAAACACTTGCACGCATACACACATGACAAAACAAAATAATATATATGTATAGAACCTATGCAATAATATGATACACACTACACTCTATATGGAATGGCACTGACTAAGATATTTATAATATAATGTGGACATAATACTAGTACTCCGGTACTGTCTATTCATAATTACTCACAAATTATATTTAACGCATGAGTTTGAAACTATACTTGGTTTGTGAGCATTACGTATGTGTTTATGGTTAGGCCTGTTTTCCATAGCCTGTGTCCTCTTGTACAACACAACTCTGCTGGGCGTAGGAGTCCTACTAGTGGAGAGCGGTCGGGCCCAAACAGGGCCTTATTTTAGAAGTTACCTCCACACTTTAGAACAAGGCAAATGAGGTATTGTTAGATTCCGTAAGGATGTCTACTTTATGAATAATGATGTTTTACAGTCAGATTTCCTAATTAAAACATGGCCATTTTAACCCATTTAACCCATCAACCCATAAAAAATTGATTTTTTGTTTATATTTAAAATTGGTTATTTGGCACGTTACAATAGTACTTACACTATTAGATGTCTACTTTTATGAAAAATGATGTTTTACTGTCAGATTCTAATTAAAACTGCCGTTTAAACCCATTAACCCATAACAAATTGAGAATGTTGAATATCTTAAAATTGTTATTTTGGCACTTACAAAGTCCTTACAGTATTTACAACCATCATGTCCGTATTATCTCCGACTTTCAGCTCATTTGCCACCATTCACTTTATCTCCGCCGATTCGCACATTCTCCACACAGGAACAAATGTCAATGCACCAAGTCCAGCAATGACACACTGCAGTTTTGTCCTCGACAACCTTTTGTCAGTGCAGTACAAATAGTTTAGGTCTCTAACCTCTGCTGGTGCCGATTCATTCTTGTACATTGTTTGGACATAGTTCCATCCTTTGCATTCACATGCCAACCCTGGCACTGGTTCATGTTCTCAGTTTTGCGTGGGACTCCTGACACCACACTGCTACTTTGGGATTGGGGGCCCGCAATACATGTTGTTTCGAAGGCATCATCTGTTGGTGGCATAAGGATGCAGCTTATCAGTTGTGTGGCGAGTCCGAAACGAAGCTCATTCAGTGAACTGTTGATTTTTTAGTTTTTTTACCATGCATGAGAAGGACCCACGCCTTGCGGTTAGCTAGGCAAAGTAGGCACATCCTGGAATGCTTCCAGGCCCTGCAAAAGCATCTGAATTGTTTGGTTGAGAGCTGATATGCCGTTCGCTTTCCAAGTCTGTATAGAGCACTTGTCGTGTCACAACCTGACCAGAGCATGGCACGGCTGGTAATGACTTGCATGCTGCTTTGCCAGATTTTGTACTGATATGGTGACCAGGTATGAATCTTTCCTTTGAGACGAATTTCCCTGAGTGCCCAGCCATTAGACCTGTTTCAGAAAACAATTTTTCCTATTTTTAATAAACCCTCCTGCACGGTTTCCAATGCTTTTTGACCCTGGAAAAGTCGAAAATTACAACCATTTATAACCAAAATGTCAGGAAACCTTTGCCTCATGAAGCTGAGTTCTATTCTATACACGTTTTTTCTTGAAACGCCAGTTTTTGAGCATTTCGATGTTTGGTTTTCCCCTATTTTTTCACCAATAAAATGGGCATAGCAGGTTAAAGCATAAATTAGATGCTGACTGAACATCAAAACTGCATAGGAAACATTTATGGAAATATTTACATGTGATATTTACAGACAAATTTTCAAAAAATTAAACTAAATATAATTTATTTCACTCTAGTCACAATTCACAATGGGTTTTTAGCATGACATCTAATGGTCTGTTTTTATGTTTGTTCAGATCTGTTTGAAACTGCTAACAATCCAGAGATACTTCACACAGATAACTTCCACTATGGCAGTAAGCAAGGTGAGCTCCGAGGACGCAAAGTTGACATCTCAGAACCTCCACCTGCAGTCCAGAGACAAGCGTCACGCCGACCTGCTACTAGATCTGCTACAGAAACCTTCCTGATCGGCTACCCATCATCCAGCATCAGGGCTCCAGTTACCCACCAACAGACAGGCCTTCCAGACTTCACTCCATCTCCAGTTTTGCCAGAAAATACAGGGAATCCTAAGCATCAAGACCTCGCCAACTGAACAGTGGAGGCTCTCATCCCATTCTGGCAGATGCTAGGATCAAGACCATGACCCAGTATCATGCGCGCGCATTTCATGACACTTCAACAAAAAGCACATATGATCTGCAAGGAATAAAGGTAGACAGGTGACCCTAGAGGGAAAAGGAGTGCTTTGTCCTGGAATTAGATAGCCTGTTTCGACATAGGAGCTTTCAGATGCCATCCAGGAAGAGAGAGAAACCGACTGCTATCAAGGGAGAAGAAGGACAGAGGACATCAGGTTTCTACCAGGATCAAAGACAGAGAGAAGGCCCACATGTCTGTCATGAACAAGATATTTGAGTTACGGTCCCCAGCAAGCAGAGAGGCTGCAGACTAGCAGCAAGAGAGGAACAATAGATGAATTTGTCACAAATTTCTAACAATTTTTCAGCTGCCACACAGCGAAGGACTGCTGCTTGATGTGTCTACCTGGGCTGACCCAACCGACAGTGGAAGGAATGCAGAGGACATGGATTACCAACCCTCGTCCTGGATGTTCACATCACCAGACACTGTGACTCTCACATTTCCCAGGAGGTCATGGGTTGTGTTTGTTGACATCTGCAGTACCGCTTATCGTCTGGGATTTGTCCTGACAATCAAGTGACAGCCTTAGTCCTCTGCTACATTGAAGAGGCTGGTAAGAGCTGACCTGGACAAATTTGTCATCTCAACCCTCAACACGAGACGGAACAGTGATGCTGACAAGGTACCACATCAGCCAGGAGTAATGGCAGCATTTAGCGAGACCCTCCCAAGTAATGCTGCTCTCACAACTGGGATGGCACGATGCTAGAGATGTCCTTGGAAGTGATCCTGGGACCCACGTCAGAGACCTCTGACTGTGCTTGTCCTCAGGACCACCTGCATATCTGTCAGGCAAGCTACTGGGAGTACCAGTGATAGACAGCTCAACGAACGGCTCAGGGGCAGAGCCATTCCATGGATTTGCTGGAGGCTGGGGGCTTACTGGAGTACACATGCCCTTGTGTTTGCACAACGGCCAGCAACAGTGGAGTACATCGGGGAGCTGCCGAAGCTTCTGGAGCAACAGCTTGACAGGAAGGTGTTCTACCTGACCTAGCAGACACCACATTCTAGAAGTGCTTGGTTGGTGCTGTATGGGAGAATCTGTTTTTGGCAAGGGTCAAGAGCCCAGAGAATCCCTTTGGTTCAAGCACTTCAAGGAACGTTTGGACAGATCTTTACCACAACAACCCCTAGCAACCTGTCCCAGACAAAAAATGATTGAATAAAAAGAATAAAGATTGCAAGAAATACTACAGGGAAATCCTTTAGGTCGGAGAAGCCTCCTAGAGCTGACTACCGGGGTGAGATGGCTGAGGCTTACACTGATCGTCCTTGGAGACACGCCTCCCTGCCGCGAATCCACTGGAGGCGTCCTGGAGCCATTCATCAGGCCAGTGGGGATGGCCAAAACCTGTATTTCTATGAAGATGTTCATGTTTGCTGGCAGCTGGAGTACGATGAAGAAACTGGTTGAAGCTGAACGCCTCAACCTCTTCCTAGGACTTGTCTATACACCCATGTGATTCATCACACACTTGCTGCAGATGCTCCTGCAAATGATTCTCATTCATGAAGGGACATGATAAGTTCAAGAGAACAGATCCAGAGATTGCTCAGGCAGTGCTACAAAACTTGAAAACCACAAGTGGGTACCTGACACAGGAGGTTGTGCCGTTCGCTCTCTTCGGTATCAGTACTCGGTGACAAAGAGAAGCAGGACAAATTGCTGCAAGCTGCACGCCACTGAGAAGCCAATAGCTTCAGACGAGGGAAACCTAATGTTTTCCCTCAGGATACAGCCAAGACGACTCTGGCTGATCTAAGTTTTTCCAGAGAGTCTCTTCTGCTTGACACACCTTGGCATTGAGTATGACTGACTGGGCTTCTGCAACCTTGTGGCGACATGGCCACGAGTGATGACTACAGCAAGGCCCTGGAATATGTCAGCATGTAAAAGTAGTGAATGACAATTGCTGAGACGGGGATCAGATGATGAACTGATTTCGGCAACATCATGACCACAGATTCTCAGCAAAAACAGTACCTTCTTACAATAACTGTGGAATACACCGTGAGCAGATTGATAGCTTCAGAAGCAAACTCTGAAAAAATTTACTGTGCAGTGTCCTTCTGACATATACAAATAAGTTTTCTGCCACTTGAAATATTTTTAGAGTCCTTTGTCACCATTTTTGATGTCAATTGTAATATTTATGAATTTCTATGAAATTTTTCAGAAAATTTTGCTTTTTTCTGGGATATGATGTGTCTTTTTTTCTTGAATGTTACTTGGATTTGTTTTTTCAGAAATAATATTAAAAAAGGCTTTCAAATTTGATACCCACATTTGTTGTTCTATCCCAATTGTACACAAGTCTCAGGTGAAAAAAAGTCTGGCGGAAGGCAAAATTAGGCGCTTGTCTCTGTCAAAGCGGGCTTAATATCTTTGAGGTCCATGAGGCCAAGTTTTTCTGACATTTTTAAGCTCACAATGGTTGTGATTTTCGGCTTTTCCAGGTCAAAAAGCATGGGAAAACGTTGCAGGGGGGGTAATAAAAATAGGAAAAAATTGTTTTCTGACAGTCTAAATAGCCAGCATGCATATATAACTTCATCGGCCGTGCTCCCCTGCTCCAGTAGTACACCAACAAGACGAAGACATCCGTGTCGTCCACCAAATTATTATCCTTGGGGGATGTCCTCTTCGATAACATGATTGCATGCAATACCAGAACGAGTGTCCGCCTCCTCTTTGTATCTGTAACAAACCCCTCAAACTGAAAAACCACCTAAACCCACTTCATTCAGAACTTTGACCACTTCTCCATCTCAACATCCCCTGCAGTACTAGCGAGTTAGCTGCAGGCAGGAGATCTTGTCCTTTGTCGCAGTGTACTGACAGATGATGAAAGCTAAACTAGCCTTGTTTGGTGACTGGTTTTTGAGGAAGTTTTCCTGTAGTTCGGGACGTCCCCTGTTCCCTTGTATCTGGTAGTTGAATCCCGATCCATCATTCCCTCGTCCCCCCCCTGTGTCGTTCAGTCGACTTAATTGACTGTTTTCTGTCCGTACCGGGTCAAAGACCAACGTCACAACGTCAATGAAGGATCTATGGCAACTTGTTATTTCAGAAGACGCACATCGGTCCAGCACCACCTTTCCAAGATCATTGAAAGTCTGAAATGACTCTCGTTATCGCCCTGACACATTGCCATGCCATCAAGAGGTATGCACAGACTGTGGGAGGGGGGAAAGCGATACGTCGGGGAATTCTGACTAGGAAGGACAAGATTTCATCCGTATTTGCTTCAGCGTTTTGGCAGAGAGCTGCTTTGTTGGTATCCTCATCGAACCTCGTCCGTGGGAACATTGAAGGCGGAACAGCTGCAATTCGTAAGGAGAGGACCTTGCGCATAGCACATCACGGTTCTTGACACTGCAAGCAGTCTTCTGAAAGAGTACCTCCGTATCGATCAATTATCTTCCTTCCTATCACTGGAAAGACACTTCCTCATAGCGAAAACATTGTATACTACTGTCGTGGCTTGTGGATGGAATCCAGAATTCCCTCTTCTTTATCGTCCCCAAGCCTTTCTTCGTGAACTGATTGAACATTTCCCACCCTTTTGTGTGGCACTCCCTTCATCGACTCTTCCATTTTTTCTATGCCACCTGACCTACTAGTTTATTAACTAGGGGAGGTTGCCCACTTTCCAGTCCAAATGGATCTTGGCCATTGTTCCTTGATGTATTCCTTGATGACTTTAACATCATTCCTGGTCCTTGGTCACTCGAGCATGTCCAAGTTCTTCATGTGTATTCTTGGACTTGGTAGGTGTACACATTTTGTGAATCGTTCTGCGTATGCCCCCAGTTTAGTGGCGGGTCAGCAGCCAGCGAACTAAGCTCCTTTCCTCAGTGTGTAACCGATCACACCACCTTGCTTTTAGTCTCGCGAATTGATACTCTGTTTTCGAGAGCCTGACCGTAGGGAACGCAAGCTTGAAGTCCTTCTGAGCGTGTTCACACAGGGGGAAACCACCTTCCGACCATGTTGCTGAAACATTCGTGGAGCTGACACCCTCCAAGTTACTGCATTTCCCGCAACATAGACTGGGTGTATCGTGCATAGTTCTGCGGCCTGCCAGGAAGAAGTACGGTATGACTTCAGGACGGCGGTAAGGTGCATTGAAAATCACCTCACGGTCCTGCCCGAAGTAACTCAAGAGGGGTGTCACCAGCATCCAGAAAGCTGAATCCATGTAACGAATGTTGCTGATTGTTCTCTTCCTGTGTCTTTGAATTTCTTCACTTGTACTGAGAAGAGAGGATTACAAGCGCATTTCAATCTCCTGACACACAGCAGTGCAGGCTTCCGGGGATTGCAATTGAAGGATTCTCTAGATCTTCAATTAATTCGGGTCTCATCATCCAACCAGGGCAACTTGTTTTTCATTGCAAAGGTTTCGCAGCTGATAGAAACAAGTGCAACAGTGCTTTCGTGGTAGGGTCGTGTGTACACGACCCGGACAAGGTCTCGAACCTCTGAAGTCTTGATTAACCAATGAACTATCGAGCCTATATGACGTCAGAGCCTGACGTTCTTAGGGGAGGTCGGGCCTAACTAGCCGCCCATTTGCAAACCTCCCCGCCGATGCTTCGTTGGTAAGCAAGGTAAGAAATTTCGAATTTAAAGAGGTTCGGGATTTTAATGTTTCGGCATCAGGATATATTGTGGGCCATGACCAGAATAGGCGTGATCACTTGTGGTAAATTTTGTTATGTAACATCTAGCCATATTGGCATAAAATCAGTGAAATACGAAGTGCAGAAACCAAATTTGCGCCGTGTTGGGGGTGGCCGGAAAAAAAAAATGTGGTGTGGTCATCGACTCGGAACCGGTTTTGTCCCGGGTCAGAACACAGAGCTAGAGAAGCTTTTTTGTTTTGTCCCGGGTCGAGAACACAGAGCTAGGAAAGAATTTTTATTTTTCTAAATTTATTAATTGGTCCCGGCATAGATTTTTAACATGGAACAGTATTAATACTGTTTTATTACTTTTATAAAGTTATTGATTGTCTAAACTAAACAATTATGGTTGTTTGAAAAGGTCAAAATATATTTTCATTATGAACTATAACAATATTCATTATGTCTCTAATGCATTTATCGCTTTCAGATCCTTCGTGCCTCCGCAGCCATGGTTCCCATGCCTCGCAACTACCAGCCGAGAACATCCTAACCACGGATAGGACCCAACTTGGAGAAGGCATTTTAACCACCGCATTGGACCAGGACTGTAGCTCCGCACTGCGTGCAAAACCTTTTTTTGGAGTGAAGTTTCGACTATTGGGGTAAGCTTAAATAAATCATAAATCTAGCCCTCTTAAATTTTAATTTATTGGTTAGGCCTAGCTGAGCCAAAGAACTTACCTTCTATTTCAGGCCTATTGGTAAGAACTTTACTTTTCATTTAGGCCTATTAGGGCCCTATGCTCCCACTTTTAACCTTTGTTTTATTTTTGTTTCAGGATGCTTTCACTACTCGGTCCCTGCAAGGAGAGTGATGGAGCTTCGTAGCGCTAAGCACCAGAACATCAAAAGAAGTTTTCACTGATGGGCCGCAGGAACACTTCATCGAGGAATACTCGATCAAGATACTCGCGCATGTTCTAACGGCTGTCGACGAGATCTTTTCGGAGGATGTCCTTACGTATGCAGAGGCGTTGGCAGTCCGCTATTTTCTGAGGTCTGGAGGAGGGTAGGTTATGGCCACCCGTGACTGGTATACGGGTATATGTTTCCGTCATCCAAGAAACTTTCTTGAAGGCTCCGGAGGGCATGTCAAACTTGCGCGCGCGATGGCTTTCAACCGCGTAACGTTGAAGTCTTCTTCAAGGCTTACGTGGAAGCTGTCGAGCGACACAGTTTCATGCTCAGCCAGGATTTTCCACTGGTTGAGAGTGGCTTGTCCACTGTGATGAAGCCATGTAAGGTTTTTTGTGAGAAAGGTCGTCCTGTTTGCTCGCAGGTTGCTCGGGAGAGAGGTAAAATCATATGACGTTCGTGGGGATGTTAATGGCTGCAGGGCATGGTTTCCCTCTCCAGTGGTTTTATCATCGCACAAAGAATGATGCTGCTGATTTTAGAGAGGTACTAACTCCTGGAACCACAGTGCTCTTGCAGGCTAACGGTTTGGATGGACCTGAGTGTTTCGTGCAGACACCTCGAGATCTCCATAAGGTGTCTTATTCTCAATGGAGAATAAGATACTGCCTGAGAATGGACAATGCTGAGTTGTCCACATGAGCAATTCCATGCGGCTGAGTAAATGCGATTACAGCATGGCATCGTAATTGTCACGCTGCCACCATCATACTCCGCCAAACTCCAGCCATTGATGTAAGTGTCTTTGCCCCTTCAAGTCTGTCCTGCGATCCATTCCGGACGATTTCAAAACTCTCAAACACTCACGTCCCCATCACGGAACATATTGTTGCCAAGATCGCGTGCAAGGCCTGGACAGAGGTTTTTGTATGTCCCAAACATCACCATTGTGGTTTCGCGGCTACTGGCATCTTTCCCGTCAACACGCAACATCTTCCAGATGAATGTCGTTTGCTGGGGCAGAAGTCCAGAGCCGGCCCAGTCCTGATGATGTGAGATTGCCATCAACTCTTGCCGCACTCTTGACACCATCTTCATTTGGAGCCTGACCACTCACCTGGACCATCTGGATAGGTAGGATTGTCACCAGCCTTCTTGCTTCAGAGCGGCTGTAGCACTCCCTGAAGCAGCACACCACCCTCGGCAACTTCTCAACTCCAACAGCCTTCTCTCCTCCAATTCTTCTCGACGTCAATCCGAAGCTGTGCAGCCCTACCCGAAGCTCCTCCACGCCTGCTGCCAGGGGCGCAATAAGATCCGCAGCCTGCTCCTGACTGAGGATGAGGAGGCCCTCTTGACCAGCTGCGGAGAAGGAAAGGAAGAAAGCAGCCAGAGAGGAGAAGAATCGAGTTCGGAGGAGAAGAAAGAGAGAGAAGAAGAGAGACAGGAGGCACGACAGGCGGCAAAGCAGGATGAGGAGGTCTGAGCCAGTTGAGGCGAGACAGCCTGCGATGGTATGCTGCCGACAATCCTGCACTGGTGGGGACGACTCATCTGAATATTCAGATGAGTTTTGCAGAAGAGCTCGAGCATGATGCTGCACCTATCCTTTCGTCCAGAAGGAGCCAGAGGTGAAGACTTTTTTATATTTCAAAATTTGTAGCCTATCAGAGCCTAGATTATGTTCATCTATTGCATAAGCAAGTCTAGAAAAATTTCTATTTAATTGTCAAATTTAGTAGCCTAGCTGAATGGCCTTTGATTCCCCAGTGCTTGGTTTTAAAGCCAAATTCCTTATTCATTCATTCCATATTCATTCGTTTTTTTCAATTTTTTTTTTTTCATTTTTTTTCCAGGTGGGTGACCTTTGTTCCTGGTCCCAGCCTTGTCTTCAGGGGAAAGGTCTGAGGAGCTTTGTCCACTTGTGTCCCAGGTCATTTCCTGGAGGAAGACGGCGGCTGCAGTTGGACTTTCCTGAGATAAAGTCGCCCTTGCTGAAGGACAACCTTCCCACTTCCCAGCCATCGGGTATGTCGACAGTGTCGACCGCGCCAGGTGTTGGGTCCTCACAGTCAGCACGGGGACCACCCAAACGCAAGCAAACCTGAATCAGGTCCTCCCCCTTGAGGGACTTTAACATGCATTAACCCGCAGGCGCAGTTTTAGGAATTCGGTACCTTTTTTTTAATCATATATATTTTTTTATTACATCCATATTTTGCTACCAATTGTTTATTTATTCCACCTTTCAGTGGTCATGTTTTGGATGTTCTTAGTAGAAAAAATATAAACATTGGTGTAAGTGTTTTTTTGGTGGACCAAAAACTCCGTCCGGTTTGGAACCACACCCCCTTTCGGGTGTCGTAAACCACGCGGTCTCGACCCGACCCGGATTCTGGATTTGTAAAAACGGCTGTAAAACCAATGCTATGATATCTACATATAGGAAACTTTTTAGCATAAGAGGGGGAATTATTTTAAGCTTTCTTTTAAGCACAAAATCTCTCCTGTAGCTCAAAACTTCTTTTTTTATGAATATTATTCATTTTTACTGTCCGGGTCGTGTCCACACGACCCTACCAGTCTGATTCCTCTTAGACCTCTGACATACTGCTTCCCTTGCAACATCAAACTCACGGACGCATGAGCATACACCTCAGGTCCTCAGGTACTGTCAGCATGTTGTGGAGACCACCATCACTAAACAGCTTCCCTATACTGGCTATGAAAGCCATAGTGAGATGCATCCCACCAAGCCTCATCGTCACTCGACCAGCCAAGGGATCTGGTTCAGTCCAGAGAATCGTTCAGCCTTTGCTATTATTGCCAGGTCAGCAGTGACCAGAACATGTTCTTGTCCCACTGCATTTGCAATTTAAACCCAAATTTTCCCAGCAAAGTCGTGTAGATCGTAGAGAAGTCCAGAGGGGGGTGGCGCATGAATGAATGGGAGATACCATATTCGAGTCAGTGGAATTTCTCTCTCGCTAACAAGAAAATTGAATCCACCCCAAGCCGGAATACGTAGAGTTTCAGGGGGACTTGCACGGGCCATTTCCCAAATCAAGTCTTTTAGTACCACATCACTAGCAGACTTATCCAGTTCTTTGACTTCCCATTTCACACATGGTTCTGGTTTAGTATGGGGTTTGTTGTAGCGTTTGATTTCCTCCTCATCACAGCTCTGTGCATCTAGGGTTTTTAGGTTTGATCTTGGAATGAAAGTGTTTCTTCTGGCCTGGAGACCTTTGATACAACACCACAGCCTTGAATGTGTAGTGTTCTTTCCGTCTATTGTCTTTTTCATTTTGATCGAAATTGTCAATTGCGGCATCAACAGTGGTCTTAATAACATTCTCGGGATCATAAACAGAATGTCACGTGGTATATGAACGTCAGACTTGGTTACAGCTGGTCCAAAGCAATGGCATTGAGGAATCTACGCACTTTCATCATAAGGAATGCTGGTCCAAGAGAGGACAGGTCATCTATCATTCTCGACTACCATGGTCGGGGTTTGCAGCTTGACACCTAAACCAAATGTTTTTGGGGGTATGGATTTTACAAACTAGAAAAATCATGTTGTACAAAATTGCAAGAACTCTCATTTCAAATGTTTTTCATGTGAGTCTCAGATTCATAGCTTGTAGCGCTGTCAAAGTCTTTTTTTGAAGTAAAACCATGCAGCGAAATCATACAAAGGATTCGGAACAAAGTCCTTCCACTTTTCTGTCTCCAAAATTCCCACTAAAATTTCATAACGATCAGATTGAAATTAATGTCACCGATACATTTCCTGATGATCCCAAAGCTGCCTTATGTAAGACAACAGCGTCCTTTTTCTGAATTGACATCATCAGAGGATTCGAGTTCACATTCCCCAAATTTTTCATTTACATGTACTTGTAGCCTCACAACGTGTTTCAAGGCCTCGGCAACTGTGATATCCCCTGAGCATACAAGATCAGACTTCCCAGGCTGGACGCCCGTCAGGTTGGCAAGGTTGGTAGAGACGTGAGCTTGCAATGTGCAGAGTCCCTGCGCATTCGTCCGCGGTTCGAGTCCGCCTAGTTTTGCTGACGTTTGGGGGCGCTTTGTATAGTCAATAACCCTGTAGTTGGTACTTGCAAAGTGTCTAGATAGGGTGAAAATCTTATCTCTTATCCCAGCTGGGCGATGAATGAAATCCTGTCTCCGAAATGCTTCTGTAATTTCTCCTTCAATCTCCATGTAGTACAAGACTCGTTGGTTTTAGAGTTGACCTCTGCTGATATAGCGACCAATCGTTCATTCGGGACAGACAAGGTTGTGATAGAGATGGTTTTGGACAGGACAGTCTCTTCAATCTCCTTACACAAACTTTTGAAGGCACACGCATTGTCAGATTTATCAACCTTAGCCCTAGCACTAGCAGCTTTGATATTGGTAAGCGAGATGTAATGCGAATAGCAAGAGCAATGATATTTTGCATCCATTGCAAACAAGTCCCGTGTTTGACAGCATTCGCATTTGAATCTCATAGTCGTTTTCTCTGAATGGCTGCATCAAGCACTCTTTGGCCGTGTGGGTGACCCCGTCCCAGTTGAGACGTTCGACAGTTTTTTCCTTTCCCGCTATGTGATTTCCCACATATGAAACAGCCTGATCGAATGTCAAATTGCGACGTGTCATATCGCCGGAGACGAGACAGTCCAACCGTAGGCCCACTACCTGTTGCGCCATCGTCAGCGTCAGCACATGTACCAGTGTTTCTTTGGGCTATCTGGATATTCCTCTTTAGTACAAGAATTTTAGGGTCAAACTTTAAAATTAATCCTAACAAGCTGACTTTTTCGTCACTGATAGTCAATGATGCATAGAACAACATACTAAAAATCCCCGTAAATTCCTAGGGGCTTCTTGAGATATATACACTTTTTCATTTTTGGCAATTATTTTTTTTTGGCCAAAAAAAATGAATATTTTTTTTTCATTTTTTTTTTTCAGTATGTGGGACAAGTTTATGGCAAAACGAATTTGTTCTTGTGATTTTTTTTATTTTAGCCACAAGAAAACAAATTGTAGCATTTTCTGTGTAAAGGAGTGTTTGTCGACGCACAACCAGGGCACACTGTGACATCCTGCTGTGAACCCAGCATGGGGTCTTATTATCACTACCGTCATTTTCTACTGAGTAGTGTCCAAAATGTTGTCTTATGCGCCCCATTTCTGTAAGACAACCGTGCCTGAAGTGAACAGGGTGTGCCACGCGGGTAAAGCCGAGCCAAGGGTGAACGGGCTAAAGTCCACCGGAAGGTGTAACAGATCGCAACGGGGACCTAGTGATGTAAGATGAACAACGGGCAAGGTGTATGTTTATCATAACTGAAACCTTGTGTTTATCCCATACAATAATTGTGCATCGTTATTAACCACTTATTGAATTGTTTGCGTTTTTTTCAGTATATATATATATTGAATTTTCTATTGAAGAAGTTGAAGGCGTTGCTTATAGGTTTGCTTTAAACTATTCATCTTGTAGAGTTTTGTATAAATAGGTAAATAATATTTAGTTAGGTTAGGTTAGGTTAGCCCTTGGGCTAACACTATGGCAGCAGATCTATGTATCCTTTGTTGGGACCTGTCCACATCAACCTCGGTTATCATTAATTGGAAGTAAAGGTACTGCAACTCTAATAATGAACTAGTTTTGAACGTGATGATGAGCTTTCAAGAATTGAAAATAAGAATACACCATTTTCTTTAATGAAAAGTGCAGGAAAGATTACACAACGGAGTCAAGCATAACTAGTTTTAAGAAGAAGAGAGGAAGAGGAGAGAAGAAACAGTTGCCCCTCCCCGAAGACAAGAAATATTTACGATCAGGGACACTCCATCAACCTCAAAGAAGCATTTGGCTTATTCTGTTCAAAACGAATTTGATTAACAGCAGAATACTAACAGTCCTGCTGCCAAAGAGTAATTGCATCAGTAAAGTTTCATCCCATTCAGTATTTGGCTATGTTATAAAGAAACCTAGAAAAGAAATGGTAAGTGGGGAATAGATGTGAAGACGAGAATCCAGGCAAGTCATGAATTAGTTGCAAAAGAAGAAAATAATCATCGAAAGTGTGCACAGTTTGTTTTTATAAAACCTAGACATTCTCAACATGATAAAGATATTAATGCTACACGGTCTACCCATTCGCAGCCTATTGATGTGGCATAAAGCCACAGCTTTGACGAATTGTGCAATTTTCTGGAAAATAACAAAGAATGTCAGTATTCATCACAGGAAATTAAAACTCTATACAATGCTCTTCTTTGTGTAATGATGGTTATGGTTTTTCAAACACCTTAAACCAAATGAAAGACCCACTTTGGAGAAAACCTCTTATCAGTGGAAGTCCCGGGGAAAGAAGTTTTACTAAGTTTTTCGTGATGCTCGTCACGCAATTCTCCGGCAGAAGGGGAATCCACAGGCAACACAACATGATAAATTCTCCATTATTGAGATGGCTTGCTTCAATTATTATACGAGATGATCTCATCAGGACACACAGTTTATAAAGTTTTCACATACCCAAATATTATATCTCAATGGCAGGGCTTCAGATGTTTGCCAACTTCATTGCTGCATTTAATTGATATATTATCAAAGGACCAGCTGCTTCCGGGGCCGTCCGAGCAGTGATCGGCAAATCACAGCTCATTTCACATAGTGTCATATCAGCATGCCCGGTCCAAGATCATACCTTTCTCCAATACTGCTCTCAATTGTGTATTATTCATATGAATTATGCCTCCGGAGTTTATTGATAGACCTCAGCATTTTGTCATTCTCTTGCCGTTTATGGAAATACAAAGATTATACGGATGCCTTTTTTAGATGGATCACACCCTCTTTATACCTGGCTGGTTTCCACACAGTTCATCTTTGACAATGCTGATTTTCAATGGGCCAACACTAAACTGGACACAATACATTCACACTATGGGTGGGATAGATGTGTCACACCACACGAACAGTTTTCACAAAAAAACTTTGAAGCGTTCAATCAACTTAAGGGCAATAATTCAGTGGATCATATGGGAATATTCCACTGAAGAATTACAAGAAACCCAAACATCGGATTTTAAATCTGTATTTATTAGTCCCCTAGAACAATGCAAATGCATCAACCATTCTAAAAGTGCAAAGTCTCTGGAAACATTTGGTTAACCAATTCAACCCTCTTTGTGACAGCATTGAGGATACCCTCTCTGGAGTGGATTCATGCTATAGTTATGAGAGGAGATGATCATGAGAACAGCAGAAATAGTAATCCTCCTTTTTATTAGACACGATCCATCTAATCTCAGCACCATTTACTCTGCCCTTTCGTTTGCACAGTCACTTTTGAAAAACATAATCTTGGCTGTTGTCCCCGTACTTTTGCCAACCACTATATATAAAAGCTGCAGAGATGGTTGAATCTTCATCAAACCCAGCAGTTATTTGTCAGATTAGGTGTTTCCACATGTTTAATGTCATATTGGGATCCACTCGTACATGTCATGTCGGAAGTGGCTTGATAACTTGTGGGAAACGTGTATGCCCCAAATTCAAGTATCCATAGGTTAACTGGGAATGCATATGCACGTGCATTGCTAGCACATATTCTATCTTCTGCCTCCATAATATCGTGATGTTGGAAACTCCTGAATGGCCTAGCTGTCAAGATTTATCAAAACTTCATGCTCATCCATAACTCCCTCTTGTAAGGAGAATGTTCAAACAGTAATGTTGAAGGAGATAATTCTTTTGGCTCAGTTCTCTGGTAAAATTAATGATCTTAATAAGAGAAATTTCCAATAACAGCAGAACTGGTAACGTTGTGGTTGAATTATGTAAATTTGTTAAAGCCATCAAGCTATTTCTCTATGCATACGAACTGGAAAATTGGGAGTTGCACCTGCACGTGTGTTTTTTCTGAAATGATTCCATTGTTTTCAATGCTGCTGGTCATCTGTCCTATGCAAATAGGCACGCCTGTGTAATGCTCCACCAAATGCAGAATGTTCGAAGCAAATCATGCCAGAGATCTTTTTAGATGTTCACTGAGAGGGTCTTCTTTAACTGTTCGTCCGTTCAGACTATTTTTGGGGAGGAAACTTCCTCAGATTAAAGTTATTGAGCAAGATCGATGAGGCTGTTTGAAAACTCTGGAGGATGACACATGGCCGTGGAATAAAGACGTACATTGAACAAGTGGGTTCTGCTTCTAACCTTCCAGTTATTCCTGTTTGTGTAACGCTTGAGAAGTTTACCTGCGTACCATACGGTTTCTTCAGACACACAAAGACTGAGACCTAGTAGTAAAGGCACAAGCACGAAGCATTGAACACGCTAGTAGAGTGTGTACGACGTGCCTGCTCTCCCTTTATGTCCTCATATCCCGGTAAGCTATAAAATATTGCAACTGGTTCAATAGGCTGATCTTCTGTGACCTGCGACAGGCTTTCAACATCGGAAATTGCTGCAGCTAAATGCTGTTTACAGGAAAGAGCTTCAGTGCCATCAAACTGAAAAGAAAATATTGATGTTATCAATTGACACATACCAAAATCCTAGTCCGTGGACAAGGGGATTGTGGAAGTGACCCTTCACTGCTTTTTTATGAGAATAACTTGCATAATTGAAAATCGCTCAGAATGAAGGAATACCTGTGTTTTGAATTGCTAAGCAGCCACCTTCTATATTTTTGCCAACTGAATGATGCGGAAGACTAAAATCTCGTTGAAAGAGCATGGCTGATGTACGGAGGGAAAAACATTCCTGAAAAATTGTCTGTACAATAATAGATGGTGGTCACCTATTCATGTGGTAAACATGGCCGCATTGTTGCAACATACAATGATATCTTAAATGAATAGTATCATATACAACAAGACATTAGGCACCAAGTTGGCCCCCCCATTGTGGTGTTTGATGGGTACAGAGATCAACACTCAACTAATATTGGGGAGCAGCAACGTCGTACTCCATCTCCATGTCAGCAGATATTTTGTTTGGGTGAACAATGAAACTTACCACCACTAACCAGCCTTCTTAGCAACAGAATGAATCTCGTCTCATTGAGGAGTTAATTTCTAATTCCAAGAGTTTTGGTGTTTCTTTTGTAACAACATGGTGCAGATGCAGATCAGTTGATATGTCACAGCAATGGATGAAGCCTCTCGGAAACCTCACCAGTTGTAGTGTAGGTACTACTGACACAGACTTGTTAGTCTGCTTGGTTGCAGTCCACAGAAACGATGGAACGATACATCGCTCTGTCAAAAATCCCATTAATTTATACAGCCATTAATGAAATTCAGTCAGGCAATGGCATAGCAAGACCATACCTCTCATGCCATACATGCCATGTGACTGTTGTGGACACAGTCTCTGCTATATTTGGAAAAGGAAAAGCAGGCACTTGAATCTAGCTGTTGTCTTCTATTTTTCTGAATTACTGGATCCATTTATTGACACAGAAGTTCTCATTCTACTTATTAAAAACGCTGGAGAGAGAGTCCTTCTAAAACTCTACGGGCGTCGAAACTCAGAATGTCTGAACACATATCAGCCTTCCATATGTACAACATGAAGAAGATAAAGAAGATCTATTTCCCTCTGGATGAAAAACTTGAATCATTGCCCCCCACAAAGGCTGCTGCAAATACCACGCTTAACTTACCGAGTTTACCACACAGTACAGCAATGGTTAGGAAATGTACTTTCCCCCCCCTTGAATTGGGGGGGGGGCTGGAGATTTAATGGTATACACTAAGTCTTGTTCCTATTGACTTATCAGCAGTTTGCTCCTGACAGTTTCTGAATTAATTGTTTTGTGGCTGCAAACAGGATGTCTGAATCATGTGGGTGTTCAAAAAGCTGGATTAATTGTTTCCCAATGTGTAGCCCACTGTCATGGACAGAACTGGTCATAACAGTCAGAAAGTTTCACTATTGAAGATGATGTGAAAATTCTTTCCTAGGCTGCTTAGTGTTTTTTATTTATATGGAATTCCTTAACTGTTCATTAAAAACAGGATTATGCATGTTCGCATAGACTAAATAGTGTACTATTATAGCTTGAATTAATTTTTCGTTTAAAACTGGAGTCTGCATGATTCTCCATATACTAAAGTACTGTGCTGTATAAAAGCACGCGCACACGTACCAACCTCCTGGGTGGTGTGGAATTGGGTACAATTAAAATGCTTATTAACTTTTTTCTTGTGTGTAAATAAAATAAATCACACGAACAACTTCGTTTTTGCCAATAAACTTGTACACATACTGAAAAAAAAAAAAAAAATTTTGGCCAAAATAAATAATTTGCCAACAATGTAAAAGTGTATATATCTCGGAAGCCAATAGGGATGTTACTGGGATTTTTAGTTGTTGTTCTATGCTCTTGACTATCAGTGACGAAAAACAGGGGAACTCTGCGGTCATTTCCACCCTCCTTGTTTATCGTCTGGTGTGCTTATGTGTGTGAGGCCAATGTTAAGGGCATGTAATTGTGTAGTTTGTAGACTAGAACACCTGACTGTAAAGATATTTGATGTCGTGAATTTTTCAGGATTTTGTGTTCACTGAAAAGGGGACTTGTAAGCGAGGAAAATTTTAACAGTGTGCGTAGTAAAATTTTTTTTTGCTGCAAAATAGTTTGTCAATTGTTGTTTGTGTAAGTCCCTCCCCAGGATGACAGAGGCAGTTACAATAATCTGGGTAAACAATTGCAAAGTAAAATTTCTTTAAAACAAGCTACAATCAAGTTGCCCTCTTATTTTATAAACTATTCCCTATCATTTTAGATATTTTAGTTGTTTATTTCCTCGAATTGAGATTTCCATAATATTTATTATCAATTATAATGTCCTAAAATGTGCTTCATTTAGCTGGGTTAATATAACCTTGTAAATTCTATCTGCACAGAGGTCTCTTTAGTCATTATGGATGGATAAACCATAAGTTTGTCTTCTTTTAAGTTAAATATGTTACTTTGAAATCCATTTGTATACGTGATTCAATACAGTTGGTTATTGTGATTGATAGTAACAAGGTTTATGTCATCAAGGAATATCCAGGTGTCATCTGCAATACAAGAATTTCACTTTCTGCTGAGCGTGTTATGTCATTGATAACTATCAGATTAGATAGGTTCCTAAAATATATCCTTGTGGCACTCCATAACTGATGCTTCTCGATAGATTGTGATTGATTATTAATGTATTATATTGTTTTTCGTCTCCTAAATAACTAAACGCCTAAACCATTGATGGTACTGGACCCCTGATTCCATACATCTTTAGTTTTTCCAAGTAGAATTTCATGTGGGATAGTGTCAAGGCCGTAGCAAAAATCACGAAAGACAGTTATATGAAATTTTCTTAAATCCATGGCGTCGTAAATGTGTTGACGTACGTTTTGTATATATAGCAAGTTCACAGGAATACTTTGGTCAAAATCCAAACTGGTGCTTAGATAGTATTAAACTCTTAGAGAGGTAACTAAATAATCTAGTTGACAGAATGTTTTCGAAAATTTTACTAAATGCTTGCAATATTGAGATGGGTGTATAATTTTGGGGAATAGAAATGTCACCTTTTTTATAAATTGGAACTTCCTTAGCAATTTGTAAATGCTTTGGAGACTCTCCCACTGTAAATTATTTATTTATAATATGAACAAGAAATGGAGATATCTCATCTATACATTGTTTTATTATTTTTATGTCAATATCATCATGACCTGGGGATGTTAGTTTCAAGCTCTTTACAGTGGTTTTAATTTCTTCAATTGATGCTGAAGCCGTGGGTGAGGCTGGTCGATCCGCCCCCCCATCGCCTTTGCCTATAGCGGCAGCTAAGTCTGCTGAGGGCGTGGATGAGGCTAGGGGACCTGATGCCCCGGCTCCCGGTGGGGCTGTGGCCGCTACAGGCCCGAGTGGGGGAGATGAGGTAGTGGAGATTATCAACCCAGGGAGGGTCAGGACTGATAGAGCAGCGGAGGACAACCGCAGGGCAAAGAAGTGGCCCATACTGTGTATAGGAGATAGTATGGTGAAGAATGTTAGGCGACACGTGGCTATGAGAGACCAGAAGAGTGTGCTGGTTAGCCTGAGTGGCAAGGGTATGGAGGATGTTGTGAAGGAGGTGAGGGAGCAGGTGAATGGTGTACAGGAAGGAATGGTGATAATGCAGGGAGGGGGAACAGCCTTAGGAGATTAGGCCCGAGCAGACGGTGGGCAAGGTGATGGAGTGCCTTAAGGATATAAAGAAGGACAGGAAGAAAGTACGAGTGGCTGTGGTGGGAATCATGAGGCGACCTCGGGAAAATGCAGGGTATGAGGAAATGAGACGCGACACAAACAAGCGACTCCAAGAGGAGGTTGTAAGAATGAAAGCGGAGTGCAGTAAGGATCCAGGGGACTATGGAGTAAGCTTCATAGACCTGGACGGTGCACTCCCACATGAGGTCTTTGAGGGAGACAAAGTGCACCTAAACTGGGAAGGAGAGAGGCGGATGTGCGGGAGAATGCTTGAGTGGATACGCGCGACTGAGAGACTCTGCAAGTTGAGGGAAAAGAGGGTGACAAATGCGAATGAGTGACTGTTGACAACAAAAGGGAATGTGAGGTTGGGCTGTGTGAATGTTAGAGGATGGAATATTGAAAAAATGGAAGACCTCAGCAGGGAAATGAATGAATGGAACATTGACGTAGTTGGTGTGACACAAATGAGAGAGAGAATTGAACTTAGATCTGAGACTTACAGTATGATCGGCAAGGGCAGAAGTAAGCAGCAGAAAAAGGGTGGCGGAGTGGGAGTACTTGTGAGGCAGGAAGCAGGTATAGATGTAGAGGAGCTAGATGTAGGAGGGTGTGAAATGGGTGAGGATATTATGGCAGTACGTCTGGAATATAAGGTGCGAAAGGGAAGAGAAAGGATCTTGGTGATAGTGTGTTACAGTGGAAGGAACAGGAGCGAGAGCCGAGAATGAAAGGAAGTATAGAATTGTGCAAAGGGTTGTAGAACAGAATAGAAGTGAAAATGTGATTGTGATGGGAGACATGAATGGTCACATTGGTGTGTTGGGAGAGGAAGTAAATGGAAATGGCCAATTGCTGCTTGACTTTGCAGAGGAGAATGAATTATAAATTTTGAATGTGACCCTGGCTGAAGGAAGAGTGACCTGGAGTGGAAGGGAGAATGAATCTGCCATTGACTTTATGTTAGTGAACCGGAAGGCTAGAGAACGGGTGAGAAGTATGTGGGTGGATGAGGAAAGAACAATCGACGTAGCGAGTGACCATAACGTCATGGTAATGGAGTATGAGTGTTTGAAGGAAAAAAGAGTGAACGTGAAAGAAGAGAAGAATGGACGTTGGAACTTAGAGATGCAGACTGGGATTATTTTCAGAGAAGTGGTGAGTAATGAGGACTGGAAGCTGGGAGAGAATGGTTTGAGGCTGAGAGAGGTGTGGATGAGATGAATGAAAGATTGTTACGGAAGCTTAACAAGTGGCAGAAGAGCATAGGCAGAACAAGAAAGAGAGCAAATGGCAGGACAAGAAAGAGTTGGTGGAACATGAGATCGACAAGGCCAGGAAAGAAAGGAAACGTCAAATAGGAAGTGTAGGAGTCTGAGAAAGAAAAGGTCAAACAGTGAAGCTGAAAGAATAGAGTATGAAAGGGCATGGAAGAGTATAAGAGTAGCAAAAGGAGGTGAAATGCTTGGTGAGGAAGGCAAGAGTGAATGAAGAGAGAAAGTTATCAGAGAACTTAGGAAAAGGTGAGGAAGGAGGTAGGGAATGGTATAAGTTCTTGAGAGGAGAAGAGAGTAAGCATACAGGAAATGTAAAGAACTAGTGTGAATGGCAGGTCCATAAGGGAGAAAAAGGAAATGGTCAGAGCTGTAGAAGACTTCTGGAAAGATATTGGAGGTGTGAATGAGCCTGATAGTGACTTAGGGAACGTCACCTTAGGGAGGAAAATAGAGGAAATGATGGATGAAGAAATTAGAATGGATGAGATTGAAGGGTATGTAAGAAAACTGAAAAATGGAAAGGCCCCTGGAATGGACGGTATCCCGAATGAATTATATAGAGAGGGAGGTGAGGGAGTAATTGAGGGAATGCATGAGTTGTTTGGACATATATGGAGAGAGGAAAGGGTGCCTGGTGCCTGGAATGACAGTAGAGTGACCCTCCTACCTTAGGGGAGGACACAAGAGTAGGAAGGAGATACAAAATTACAGGCCAATAGCGTATGTGACACGGTATGTAAGATTTTCTGTGGTGTACTGAATGAAAGACTAGGTGAAGTTGTGGAAAGAAATAAGGTGATGGGTGAAGAGCAATGGATTCAGAAAGACAGAAGAGGTGAGGACAATATGTTTGTAATGAACGAAGTGATTGAGAGAACAAGGAAGGAGGGAAGAAAGAAATATCTAGCCTTTCTAGATATTGAGAAAGCGTATGACAGAGTGGATAGGAGAATGCTATGTAAGGTATTGGAGACGATTGGCATGAGTGAGAAGGTTGTTAAAATAATAAGCAGTATGTATGAGAACACACAGGCCAAGTTTAGTATGGGTGACCTCGAGACTGGATGGGTGAATAGTAAGAGAGGAGTAAGACAGGGTTGTGTCCTTTCTCCTCTACTTTTTGGATTATATGTTGAGGAAATGGCAGTGAGAGTGAAGCGTACAGGTCTGGGTGTGAAAATTGGAGATGAAGTGTTGAGTGTACTGATGTATGCAGATGATGTGGTGATCCTTAGTGAAAACCACAATGAGCTACAAGAGATGCTGAATGCTGTGACTGAGTATGGAAGGGACTTCAACGTTAGGCTCAGTAAGGAGAAGGGTCAAGTGTTGGTGGTGAATGGGGATGACTCTGATGATGACAGGATTTTGATGGTGGGTGGGAACGAAATAAAGAGAACGAAAGAGTACAAGTATCTGGGTATTTGGTTGGATGATAAAGGCTGTGTGAAAACTAAACATGAGAGGATAGCTAGAGCCAACCAGTGGGTTGGAAGGCTAGGCAGTGTGGCAAGATGTCGGCCAACAAGTATGAAGTGGTGAGAGGACTATGGAGGGTGTGGTAGTCCCTAGCATTATGTATGGCCTGGAAACAATGGTGTGGTCTAGGAAGGAGTTGACAGATTGGAAGTAACACAGAACAAAGCAGGCAGATAGCATTAGGAGCCAATGGGTATGTGGCAGTGGAAGCGATTAGAAGAGACATGGGATGGAGCACGTTCAGAGAGAGGATAGCAAAGGCAGGACTGAGGTACAGAGCTAGACTGCAACGAATGGATGACAGCAAATGGGCAAGCAAGGTTTGGGACTGGAATATGTTGGGAAGTGGATGAAAGACTCAGTAAAGTGGAAAGATGGACAGGTGAACTGGAATGTTTGTAACGGAGTGATGAGACATGGGAGTATGGCTGTATGCAAAAAGGAAATAAATAGGAGAGTGGAAGAAAAAGGGAAAGAAGAATGGCTGAGGGGAATGAGTGAGAAATCAACACTGGAATGGTACAGGAGAAAGGACCAGCCACGGTATGAAAGGTTCTATGATGGTGGCTATGGAGGGGACCTACTCTTCAGAGCCAGGATAAAGTCGCTGGAGGTAAATAGTCGTATGTACAGATGAAGAATGATGGCAGCAAGGTGGTGTGATGTGTGTGACAGGAGTGGATGAAACCGTGGAGCACTTGATGCTGGAATGTGAACGGTATGAGTATGCTAGAACAAAGATGTTGGAGGTAGTGGAAGGAGAGGTCGGAGTTGAAGAATGGCGAGAGATGAGAGACAGGAGAGTGGAGATGGAGTACCTGCTGGGGTTGTGTGCTGAGTGGAGGAGTGACAGTTGTGTGATTAAGAGTGTAAAAGAATTCTTGGAGAATTCGTGGAGAGCACGTAGGAGAGAGCATGAGAGGCAGGGGGCCCCTCAGTGATGGGGGACCCCGTATGAATGTGATGCAGAGAGAGGAAGGAGGGGAAAAAGAAATCCCTAGTTTTGCTTCCCCCTTTTGCTTCTCTCCCAACAGATTACGTGTGTGGGAGAACGCCGGACCAAAGGCTTCACTGACAGCATCTGCTGGGTGACTCCCAAATCAAGATCAAGATCAAGATCAAGATCAAATGTTGGTGGCAAGTAAAAGGAATTAAGGACTGGATCAGGCATAAAGTCTTTATAAGTACTTGATGTTTTTTAAATAGATTTCGAAAAATTTATTGCGACATTACAAAAATAGCCGTTAAATGCTTCAGTTATGTCTTCAGTTCTTGTAATGCTATTTCCCTGATATGTAATGGTGTTTGGTATTTTTGTTTTGTTGTGTTTACCAAATATCATTTAGTAGATCCCAAGATTTCTTCGGATTACCTTTCTGTTCCTTTAATGTATTTTTGTGGTAATTTTCTTTTGCTGCACTGATAATAGAGGTAAGCATATTTCTATACTTTTTAAAAGCAGTTTCATATGTCAGTGGCCATTTAGAGTATAGTCTTTGAAAACGATTTCTTTCCTTAATTGAGGCTCTTATAGCTTGTAATATATATGGTTTACCGATATACTTATCCTTGATAAAATATGTTTGTATTGGAAAGTATCTTTATATAATTCTTAAATTTTGTGTATTAGGTATTAAAAGTTTAATTAATATCACTAGTATAAAACTCACACTTGTAGTTCGATAAATCAGTTTTGAAATTA
Organism: Chionoecetes opilio; assembly: GCA_016584305.1. NCBI lineage: Eukaryota > Metazoa > Arthropoda > Malacostraca > Decapoda > Majidae > Chionoecetes > Chionoecetes opilio. The sequence goes on from JACEEZ010013203.1 coordinate 53,403, forward strand.
GAAATGGCATGATCAGTGAATATTATTTTAATAATAGTTATGTATGTGTCGCTTTTGATCGGGCTTGGGCTAGTAAATAAACTGAAAATCAAGAAGTGGTCGCTTATAGAGGTATACAATATGCCACTAGATTGATATTTTCTAAATTATTAGTCCATATATGGTCAATTAAGGAGACAGAGGAACTAGTAACTCATGTTGGCTTACTGATAGTTGGAAAGAATAAATATGAATAAAATATATTCACCAGGTCGTGCATGTTATTATCACATCGCTCAATAAATTAATGTGATTGCAAATCATATTATATATTGATACGCATGATGATTGCAAAGCTTATGCAGAATGATTGCAAAAGACGCTTTACAGGGGCGACGGTAGAATATCATGCCATCCATAATATTATTCTTATATTAATTTACTTATGATACTTATTCTAATATTTTTCTTCCTTCCACTTACGGAGATGTTTCTCGTATGTAATTTACAAATTAAACTACGTTATTGTCTCATGTAATGCCTCAACAAAAATTTAAATCTATAGAAGTACACTCTAAAATTTATTGGGATCAGAAACCAGAGGAATTTGAAGAGTCAAGTTAACAGGCGAGAGAACATGTAGACTCTTTAACGCCAGACTTAAATAAACATTCATTAAGGAGTGGGAAGCAGTATTCAACAGTTCATATTGTATCTAATACTACTACTACTGCTACTCCTACCACTGCTACGACTACTACCAATGCTACTACTTCTAACATTAACCTTACTTCTCTAACAGATACACCTACTCATACCATGTTGACTCACTCTCATGCTGTGTCATCTAACCTTGGTGCTGTATTTTCTACTTCACTGAAGGTGCTACCCACAGAGGCATTCGTGCGCCCATTTACAGGAGATGAGGAAGAATACGCTACAAGACTACTATGCCTATCAATTTTTCACTCTGTGTGGGGTCGTCATAAAAAACTCTGATGTTTACAGACTGGCAGAAAAATTGTCTTCATTCGATCCATACTGCAGCCTGGATCTAGAGAGCTCAACATTTAATACAGAGTACAGGACTTTCTGCTCGAAAAATTGAGCAGGATTATGACAAATTCAGGGAGTATTTCTTGAGAGTTTTCAGTGGTGGGGCCGCAGCCACCGTAGTGAAACAAGTAAGTAATGTGATTGACTCTGTAATAACTAATTTGTCTTCGCAAACTGTATGGGTTGGATCTCTTGCTGCCAACACGTTAACAGAGGGATGTATACAAATATTAAGGAAGCAAAATTATGTAATGGACTGGAAATTAGCATGGACAATATGTCCAAATTCCTTGAACTGGTGTTCTATATGCTACATGTCCAGGGAAAAGTGCGGCAGCTCTTTATTTGCCCTTCCATCCTAAGGACGAGTTTAGTGGATTTCATAACAGTCTTGGACGGCAAACTTATGGACATGGAACAATCTACGGGTTTAACAGCCGCAGTAGCTGGAGTCTCCTCCAGCTGAAAGCTCCTGAGCTGCTCCAGGAGCTGAAATACTCCTGATCCGCCACTGGTGAGTAACACCTTTCAGCCTTCTTATAATGTGGCAGCTGCGAAAAGGGCAGTGATTTGCTCTTACTGCAACAAATAAGGACAAAATTTAAATAAATACCTCCGCAAGCGCACAGCTTTGCGGAATGCGTCGTCCGTGAGTGAAGAACAGACCGCAAATACTACCCACAGCTCCGATGGGATTCCCTCATCCAGGCCTAAACCTGCCATTTCCTTACGGGGGAGGGCCCAGCAGCAAATGCTCATGATGGACAAGGTTTCCTACTACTGTGCGGTCCACTGTACGTGTAATCACAGTACCGACCGATGCTTCCAGATAAAAGGGACTCGCGAAGAAAACGATCGAAGGTGATATGCTAATGGAGGTAAGTCGTCGGGGGAAGACATACGAGCCTCGATGATTCATCCAGGTTAATCAACACACCTACGAAGGAGACTTTCCTCGTGCAGGGGCGGCGGAGTTGTCGATTTACCACAATAGTGTGGCTGCCTGCCAACTGACTAATAAATATAATGGCAATACCTACGAAGGTAGGTCCTCTTAATCTTTCCCTGGCTGTGGACACTGGTGTTACTGTTAATGTTCCCTCTGAAGAGTCTCATCAGTCTTTTAAGAGGAGTTCACGTGGTAGCCGATGGTCGTTACGCAAGATTGATTTGGATATAAAGGGGGTCATAGCTTCATCTTTGGAAATAAAGGGAACAGTGATCTAACCTATTAACCTGGGCAAAGGGGTCCCTCATGTTTGTATGGAGTTATATGTAGCTTCCAACTTTCAGCTCCCTGTAGAAGGGCTGTTGGGGTTAGTAGCTACGATGAAGTACAATAAAATTGGGATAGTGTCCAACAGCAATGTGATAACCTTTAAGGGGAAATAGTTTAAAGCGATGAACGCTCCTATGCCTTTGGCTCCCCTATAGCCCTGCAGCCAAATGGTGATTTAGGGGATGACCGTGCATTGGAGTCCACCCAAAGTTTTTGTTTTTGTTTATGATACTTTGTGACCTACTTATTCAGAATCTTGGTCATGCCACTCAGGCAGGCTTGGGGAATTTGAAATATTCAAGATGGCAGCCAAGATGATTGCCGAAAACTTGAAAAACACCAAATAATCACAACTTCATTATTTAATCACTTAAAAACATACTTTTTAGATCTATTTATAGGTTTTGGCACCAAAAGAATATGATGGTATATGTCCCAAAGGCATACGATGCATGCAAATACAATATGGCTGCCAAAATGGCCGTCACAAATATGAAAAACACTAAAATAACCATTATTTTATTCTTATATAACTTACAAATGTACTTTTTGGGTCTAATTGTAAGTTATGCTACCTAAGTAATATATTTGGATATGTCTCTCACCAATTGGATGTAGGACTAGTACTTTATAAATGTGATTTCACGCACTAGAAATAGTTCAGTCATCACTCAGGTCGACGTCATCCGCATCACTGTCTCCATTTTCTTCAGTAGTGCTGACCTTTTTCGTCCATCTGTTACAGCACTCTTCCATTCCGTGACACCCACAGAAGAAGGTGCATGACATTTGAGCAGTTCCACACATGCACCTAGCATTTGCACATGGCTGGTCACTGTGGTCAGTCGCACAACCACACCTGATCACCTTGAGAACATCCGGATGTGCAAGAGCAACTCCTTCAGGCACAGTAATTGGTAGCAGTGATTTCGTAGCTTCATCTTTTACCCAGCCAAAATCTGTTGGTAGTAGGTCAGGAGTTTTTTTTTCTAATGCTGCCTTCCAGATTCCAGATTCCACCGCCTTTGGGGAGGCGGTGGCCAAGTGGTTAGCGTCTTGGAGTGCTGAACTCAATGTCCCGAGTTCGAATCCTGCAGGGGGCAATTCATTCAAGAGCCTGGTAGGGGAGCAGAAGGTCCCGAGTTCAAGCCTCACCAAGGAGCAACTGTCAAAGCCATCGTCGAGTGACCGAAGCAACCCACATGCAGCGTATACCTGTCTGCCGATTGCGAGTGTGACGGTGGACTCTAGGGGCTGCATGCGCCTAACCTGGAGATCAAGAACATCATAGAAAATGAGATCTTCACCTGAGACCACAGGTGTTACTATAAAAATCCAGCCTGCGCCACCAACGGGCGAGTTCGACCAACATCAAGACTTTCCATATGCCTACAGGCGCTATAGGCTACAACGTAAAAAAGAAAGAAAAAAAAAAAGATGCACACTTGGTAGTGTGCCCGCTTCACATTTTGCTCAAACGCTTCGGATGTTGGGGGGAGGGATTTCAGCTTTGGTATGCTAGTCACTTTCCTCTTTGATGTCTTGTCTATCCACACCTTATATCTGGTTGAAGACATATTTTCACCAATCGCACATCCATAGCATCTTGCAACAAAGTGTGTGGCCTCCTGCACTACTTCATCCATTACCATGTCAGGGTTACCAGTTTTCAGAAGTTTGCAGCCTGATGAAAGCACTTTCTAACTGCTTTTGCTTTTCCTATTCCCCACATGAAGGCAACCGTATCACATCCTGTAAGAGCGTGAGCTGCAAGGAGCTGACATGCTATATCTGCATGTTGCTTTGTGGTTGCTCCAATGTCAATTACAGTCCGCGTCTCGGTAGTACTTTCCATCAGAAGAGTGCAGGTCAATGTGCATATTTGATAGTAGTGAATCAACAAGATGAACACATATGTGTCATCACAGATGATCTTGATGCACTTTGAGCCTTGAGTGGCAGCATCTACTACTTGTCGAGGAATGATAACATCTGCCTCCTCGTGGGTCGTCTCAAGGTCTTTTCTCTCTATGGTAACCCCTTTGAAGATTTCCACTGGTATTGAAGAGGGTTCAGTAATGAGTAGCTTATGTTTTGCTGTTGCTTTATGGGTTTCCTCTCTCTCCTGCAGTTGCTCACAGATTGTACTGATGATCTGCTTTTTGTTTTCTGTTACCGTCAGAGCAATGCCTTGAGCTGGCAGTGCAGTGGAAGGGGTAAGCTTATGACGTGTCCTAGCTTGCTGCACTGCACGTGATGCTCTAGTCGAGGTTTTTGTGCTGTACTCGTAGTAGCGGTCAAATATGATGTTGACATTATTGTGCTCTAGCTTTAGGAATATGTACTCCAATACATTATTCACAAAGTTTTGTATGGTACCATGTTTTGGCCACCGAGTTATCCACAGTAGTGCACAGCCATCAATAACAGTTGTCTCAGGAGCTGGCAGGATTCGTGATGATTGCTCTAATCGCAGCTTCTGCTTCAGGCTGGATTTTGATTTTGTTGTCCTCATGTCTCCATTATCTTCAAACATCGATGTTGGCACTGGTGCTAGCTCGTGAGAAAAGAGTTCTTTGAGATCAATGTCCCTTGAGCTCATCAATCCCATGACTCTCGAGTAGATGAGGTTAGTATCAAAACAATCTGCTGATCCTAGTTTGATACGTTGCTTGTTGATGGACATGGTAACCACCTTGTTTGACAAAGACTCATGGAAACTTTCTGGCCAGCCTGCTTCAAACTGTTTCATCTGTTCCTTTCCCAAAGCCACAGAGTTATCGACATTAACAGCATCTGGAGCAATTCTTCCAGTCACAATGTTTACAATGCCTTCTGGATGGTCTTCACTGCTGAAAGGATTAATGCACATTTCAAGTTTATGTCGGATATTCTCTCTGTCCCTTGCATCCGATGCAATCCGGCCAGGCATCTCTTCTTTGTGGATCATTGCTTGTCTCGCTCCCTGTTCATTTCTCATTTCATCAATGTCATTTTCAACCCGGCTGGTAGTGTGAAGACTGAATGCCCATCGTTTTACGGTTGACGGATTGAGAGTTACTCCAACTATACCTCCAGGACCTTTACCATAGCGCATGAAAGTTGTTTCGATAAACATATCAAACCACAGTCCATTCCAAAGACCAGGATGGTGTCGCATCACATGTTCACCATTCAGAAACCTTTCCAAGACATCCTCAGGAAGTCGTTCCATTGAGCGCAGGTAGTATAGGCCATACCTAGTATAGTTCACATGCCCAGCAGCGAAGAAGTGTGGTATCATTTGCTGCACTGCCCAAAGGTGGCAGCTTCCCGTTCTGCTCGAACATAGATCATCATGATTTGCAAGGTTTGATTAAGTTTTATACCCAGACCTTTGCCGTCCTGCTCTTTGTAGCTTCTTTCTCCAAAGTAGACATAAGATCGTCATGGCGTTTAACACTTGCAATGATTGGACGGAGCAACTCTTCAGCTACCATTCGAAGAGCTCTTGTGTTCTGCGGAAATTTCTTCCCAGTCAACATTTGAGTAACACCACCAAAAGCTGCTTTCAACACTTCCTCAAGTCCAGTGTTTCCCATCAGAGTACCAACAGAGCCAACAAAACTCATTAGAGTATGCATGCCACCTAATCGGAGAACAAAGTCATCAGAAAGTTCTGGATACATCCATACAATATTCACTGCCACCCTGTAGAGTTGTTGATCTGCAGTAAAGACTGTAATTGATTGTCCAGTCTGCTGTGTGATTCGCCGAGCTTCGATCATGGCTGTCAGCATTGTTGAAGGATCCGATGGCACCATATCTATCAATGGACTGTATGCAACTGATGTCCCTGGTTGGAGACAGTGGTTCTCTTCACGTGATATTCTAGTATTGAAACCGGCATAATCGGGTACCTTGGGGTCATTGATCACACTTTCAATGAATTTGAAATCAAGGTGATTTGCCCTCTGCACAAGTATGCTTTGTTGTGCTACTATTCGGAGAGGTGGAACAGTTCTTTTTGCATCATTTTGTGGCATGGGTGTCTTCTTTGGCCCCCGGTAGCTTATGATTGAGATATCCCCTTTAACATCCTCTTTCATTTCTTCCTTCCGTATGCGCCTAATTGTCTGTATGTCATCGCTACCACCATGCTTGCTTTTGTTGTTTTGAGTGGTAAGCATGGCCAGTGAGTGCGTTGATTGTAGTCCATTCTGGGAGCTGATGTTTGTGTCAAAATTGTCCACAACCATTTGGACGAGACCACTGTTGTGTTCCAAAATTCCACAAAGTTTTTGCAGCCAAGGTTGCAGCCGAGGCCTTAAACCTCAAATATTCATCATAGGAACAAGCAACCCCCAAGTCATACAATGTTTCAATTAAATCTCTCAGCCTTATCTTGACACCAAGATCAACCAGCAATGGAGTTGGCCGATTGTTTATGGCAGCAGTGACCATGTTTCCAATCATGATTGCTGGTAGAGTATAATCAAGGTTTTTCGACAACGTTGCAAGTAGTGACATCAGAGTAGAGCTGGTATCCTCAGCAGCTATCTCTTTGTTGATCCAAAGCTTGTACTCATGTAGCTTTGGACACAGGCCCTTTGATTCTCTCTGTATCATCTTTGCAACATTACCAACGGAGATGTCATCATCATCGTCTTCCTCAATTCGGAGAAACTTGTTCCCCGCGCTGCGGAACACAAGAGGATTAGCCAAACCTTTGGCATACAAGACAAGCAATTCAGGTCCAAAATGCTCTGCCAACTTATGTACCAACCCGCGGCGTATAAGAAGTTCTCCATTATGACACTGGTAATGACCGAAGATTTCTACTGATGTCCAGATATGGTCTTTGTCAGATATCATATTCTCTAGCACTGCATCAAATGCTTTGTCTCCAGCATTGGTATCTTCAGATGTTTGAGCTGCTGCAACTTGTACTGATCGAGGACTCATAAAGTTACATCGGCAGTCATTGTGGTAGCGCCCATCAGCCGCATGGAGATCACTTACGGCACCCAACACTCTATGTTCTACCTCCTTTGACCATTTATCTTTACGCTGATGACAAACATCAATAATGGCATCCTTGAAAGATGTAGTGAGTTTGCCTCGATCAGCTGTTCTGCAAAGTTTAACTGTCCTCCAGCGGTCTGGGTGACGGTGATCGGGTTTCATAATGCATTGCTCACCACAAAATAAACAGTGTTGCTGGAATCAAATGCTGAGCACTCAGATCGCCGCATAATCTTTGGTCTAGGCTGATCGTTTGATACCAGATTCATGCTTCCATCCTTGCGCTTTATGTGGCGGCGTATGTGTTCCTTTGATGTGTATGTCGAAACACAATTGTGGTGGCAGGAAATGGTCATATCCTTGTCCTCTTCATATCGACTTTGTAGGGATATATGGATGTTATCACCTCTCTTTTGACTGGACTCAATTATCTTCTCAATGCGAGCACTTTTTGCAACTACCAGTGGTCCTGCAGTCTTAGCATGCCAAAATAAGCACTCGTCCTCCATCTCCTCCATTTTATATGTCCTTTACGAGCTTGAAGTTACCTGCAATAGAATGAAGGTATTAATTCAAACCTTTATTGACACGGAACTACTTTGACTTTAGACAAAAAGTTAATTTCTAGGTGAAATAAGAATTAAATAATGGTTATTTTAGTGTTTTTCATATTTGTGACGGCCATTTTGGCAGCTATCTTGTATTTGCATGCATCGTATGCCTTTAAGACATATACCATCATATTACGTTGGTGGCAAAACCTATAAATAAAATTTAAAAGTATGTTTTTAAGTGAATAAATAATAAAGTTTTGATTATTTTGTGTTTTTTCAGGTTTTCGGCAGTCATCTTGGCCGCCATCTTGAATATTTCAAATTCCCCAAGCCTGCCTGAGTGGCATGACCAAGATTCTGAATAAGTAGGTCACAAAGTATCATAAACAACAACAAAACTTTGGGTGGACTCCAATGCACGGTTCATCACCCCTACTGCAAGAGTAATATGTCAAATCACTCACAAGGAAGAGAGGCGATAAGCAGGGGATATCGACGTCCGATGTAGTTCCCTCAATTTATGTCTCTAACGCTCGCGTGAATTTAAATGCGGGCTGGAAACTCGTTAAAGCCACGATTGTCGGTGATAATGAAATCCCCAGTCATATGGCAATGCGTGTTCTATTGCTGGTTTCTGATGAAATTATAGACAGTGACGTATGTCTCACTAGCCCCGGTAATGTAAAACGATAAGCCGTATAGGAAACACTTAGTACTGTTAGCGCAGGAAATGTCACATCAACATTGGGTATGCCAGTCATGAAATGTCACATCACCATGGCTGGGCCAGTGTGAGTTAAACATGGAGTTTTCCTTGGTCAAGGGTCGGTGTATGACTGAATGGTACCTGAACCATTGGAGTTGCCTACTGCTTGTGTCGCTACGGTGCAGAAGTCCATCGTTAACATCGAGCAGGGTCTGGATCCAACCCTAAGTTTGCTTGTCAACGTCGTGGACTACCCGGAGTTAAAGCAGTCGCACTTGAAGCTCTTGGGTCACTACTGAGATGTCATTGCACTCCGCGGTGAACCTTTCGGTACTACCGACAGAGCAGAGCATCACATTTAACTAAGTTAATGTATCAAACCGGTCCACATTCATGCTTACTGACTAACTCACAGCTTAAGGGATGTAGTAGATATGTATGTGTTGGAAGTGTTGGAGCAAGGAGTTATTCAACACTCATGCTCACCCTGGAACAGTCCTTTCTTCCTCGTCTTTAAGAAGGATGGCATTTTTCGTCGTGGCTTTCGGCGAGTGAATCAGTTCTCAGATGATGACAGGTATTCGTTATCAGTCCTAAAAGACCTGCTCATGTCGTTAGGTCAGGGTAATAAAGTTTTCAGTAGCTTGGACCTTTTTGTCGGGGTACTAGCAGGTACCCATGACATAATCCTCCAGAGAGGATTCGGCGTTAAGTACGCCGGGAGGTACGAATAACCGAATTACGAATGACGCTCCGGATGCCGTTTGGATTTAAATCCGCACCGCTTACTTTGCAAATTATGATAAACACAACTTATGCCGGTATACTATGTGTTTGCATACCTGGATGGCATTATAATTGCTAGCAAATACCATGAGTCTCCACTTTAAAACTTAAGTGATCGTTTTGTTGCGACCGATGGAGGCTGGTCTCAAGGCCAAGCTCACCGAGTGTGAATTTTTGCAAGCTTAGAATAATAGCTTGTTGGGCATTACTGTCGACAGGGAGGGAATCCACACCATCGACGACAAGCCATTGGCCATTGAACACTTTCCTCAACTGCAGAGTGCTGAGAATGTTTAATCTTTTTGGCGATTGGCGGAGTATTACCACTCCTTTAAAACAAAATTCACCAAAACTGCGTCTCCCCTAACACGGCTTTTGAGAAAAGATGTCTCATTTCATTGGTATGCCCCTCTAGTCAGACAGCCATGGGGTGACTTGATTGATATTGTTTTTTTCTCACTTGATTCTGAGGCCTAAGGTATCCCATCAACATAAACTGGCTGGTAAATTGAACTTACCCTTGAGCAATTCTCAAAATTCAAGATTGCCGCCGAGATGGCCGCCGGAGCCTGATATTTACTGTGAAATAGCTAGTTCATTAACCCCTTGACCGATTTCAATGATCTTTGGGTTGATTTATAGGTTTTTAATGATGCCCGACTCATTAGATACACTTTTGAAACCCTATGAGGTAGTAATGTTCAAGGACAAATGACCAGGTTAAGGGTATTTTTTTCCCATAATTGCAGAAAATTAATATATAAGGCTGTCTCTGCAATTCATGTTATGATAATTTGTTTCTTTATACAATTTAAGAGTATATGCTGCATGTTGAATATGATAAAGGGTGGTGCAAGGTCATTTTATGTAATATAATATTTTGCTAGGTGCTAGTTGTGAGCAAAAGTCAAGCTAAAGGAACAAACACACCGAAATCAATTATGTTTAATTTCAAGACACCAACAAAAGGTTGAAGATTCAATACACAGACATCAATTTATATGAGATTGTTCAGGGTTTATTCGAGTTCAGCAGATGATCCAGTTTTGTTTTTACAGGTGGCACCTCCTTTGCACACACAGAAAAGGGTACACATAAGGCCTTGAGACTTGCATCTACACCTATTCGTGGCACAGGGGTTGAGACTGTCGCACCCACATTTTATCACTATTACTAGCTCCTTTGGTGCCAAGGGTGTATCAGCAGGGACGATTGTGGGGATAAGCATTGCACTGCCCTCAAGATGTGTCCAGCCGTGGTCTACAGGGTCAAGAGAAGGTGGATGAGGTTCAAGGGCGTTATACCACGCAGCAAGCTGGTAGTGTGCTCGTTGTGCTTGAAATGCTTCAGAGGTTGGGGGAAGTGAGCAGAGCTTAGGGGGCTCGAGGGTACCCTTTCTCATCTTAGTCTTCCATGCCTCTACTCTAGCTTCTGTCAGGATATTCTTGCCAGTCAGATTGTAGCATGCAAGTGTGAATTGAGCAGCCTCCTCAATCATATGATGGTAGGAGATCGCCGGTAGTGTCGCATCTCCCATGAAGTGAAATGAGACAACACCTGCAACAAAAGATGAAGTATATTGTTGTTATTAACAATATGAGTAATGCAGATATTCTATGGTTATCACATTATTGTTCCCCAATATGAAACCCAATATCATCTCACCTTCTTGCAGAACCATGAGAACTTTTTTCTTGCCAATCCCAAAATAGGATGCCACAGTGTCACACCCACTGAGGGCATGTGCGGCAAGCAGCCCGGGGGTGATTGAAATTTGTGTTTGTACAGTGAGATCGATATCAATGACACCACGATGGCGCTGAGGTGACTCCATGTAAATGGGACCACTACCAAGACAGCCAGCATGCTTGAAATGGACCAACAACACAAACACGTCTGTATCATCAGCGACGATGACACGGGCACCATTGTTAATCACTTCACGACTTGCAACCTAGTAATGAACACTGATAATCATGAAAAGGTCTCTTTAGAACACGAACCACTAATAATGGTATTAATAATAGTTACTATCCACGATTATATCATTAGTTTATAATGGATCTACCTGCTGGAGGAGGATGGTGTCAGCCTCCTCTTTGGTCGTTTCAAGATCTCTACGTCTGATCACAGTTCCACCTGGCAACTTTAAGGGAACATCTTCTGGGCCAGTGGGAATCAGTGAGTGTGTGACTTCATCATCCTTGTGGTCTATCAGGTCTTTAATGATAAAGTTGATGATCTGGACCTTGTTTGATGTGACAGTGAATAAAACCTTTGCAGCAGGAAGTCGTGAGGTTGGCATTAGTTTGAAGACCTTGGTCACTCCTTTATTTCGCTCATTCCTTGTTACCTCATTAGTGCTGCCACTAATGTACCGGTCAAATATGAGGTATACATCTGCCGACTCTTGGTAATGACGAATATGTGACCAGAATGCATCGATGTAGTCCTGAACTAGAGCATTGGAGGCACTGGGCCAAGGAATCACCCACAGTATAACACAGCCATCTTGAGAGTAGGAATCTTTCTGAAATTGAAGATGGTAACATCTGAGCGTCTTATTCACTTAACAGGCGGATGTTCAGCATCAAGTGGTTGAGAAGCAGATTGTGCACATGTTAGATATGTTGAGATGCAATGCCTATGATAAAACACTTGAGCATTCTCATCTAAGCCCAGTTGCTCTTGAAGGTGGAGATGCAATGAGTCACCATACCGAATACTAGTATCAATGATATTGCGCAATCTACCACCACCGGGTTTAGTTTGTGACAGTTGTTGCTTGGCTGGACACTTGCCAAGGACAGACTTGAAGATGCACTCTTCATCCATTTGTTACTGATTGTTAAAGTGTGAAAGAAGCGAAAAGAAGTTTGTGATATAAGTATTGCTACTGCTGCAGACTTCAGGCGTTACTTGATTCTACATCTGAAATGACAATAATTGGATTTAGATAGATACATGCGAAAAATGATAAATTATTTGCAGCATTTACTTCATTCTACATCTGAAATGAAAATAATTGGATTTAGATAGAAACAGGCGAAAAATCATGAATAGTTTGCTGCATTTGGGAGGATGAAATAACCCTGATCCTGCTAATTGACATGGAAATTGACCTCAAAGGGTCCTAAATGTATTTCTAATGAGTCGGGCATCATTAAAAACCTATAAATCAATCCAAAGATCATTGAAATCGGTCAAGGGATTCATGAACTAGCTATTTCACAGCAAATATCTGGCTCCGGCGGCCATCTTGGCGGCAATCTAAAATTTTGAGAAATGCTCAAGGGTAAGCCCAATTCAGTTTATGTGTATGGGATACCTTAGGCCTCAGAATCAGGTGAGAAAAAAACTATATCAATCAAGTCAGGGTTCACCATAAAAATCAGCTTTGGCTGCCTGACTACTCATGAGCGAAGTTTAGAAGAGTTAAAAAATGCACTCGTAAAAGGTCCTATCTTGGCATTCCCAGATTTTTCAGTTAATGTGTGCTATGTACAGATGCTTCAGCTGCGGGACTTGAAGCAGTACTGATGCAGAAAGATAAAAGAGGGATGAACCGAGTAATCGCGTATGCGAGTAGAGTTCTGATCCCGCCAGAGGTAAATTAGTGAGTTATACATCAAGAAACTCTCTGAGTAGTTTGAGCTCTCAATCATTTCAAAGACATTATTTTTGCTTATCCAATGGGTATAGACATTTGGTATATACTGTCCAGTGCCCATGCACCGAGGTATTTAAGGATAATAGTTTATCCGATAGGCTTGCGCGATGGTATCGGACGATCCAAGAGTTTAACCAAACCTTCAAACATTTGCCTGGGCGTGCAAATTTGTTAGCTGATGCGCTATTGTGAAATGTTCCGGTGAGGGCCATCACAGGGTCACTCCCTTGCCAAATTTCTCCCTTTATGAATTGGGCGTTGAACAGCCCAAACATGATGTATGGGAAAAGGTCATCTATGCCTTAGAATCAGGCGACGAGACCTCCTTGCCGTCATTACCAATACATTGTTCACAATTTTATTGTGCCAACATTGGCCACAGAAGAAGAACCTAGTAGAACAATATTTTATTTCTTAAGTTTTTGTTCGGACGGTACTTTAAATAAACTTGGCTTAAACTTCAACCATGGCTTGAAATCCGGGACGTAACTGTACCCTTGCAGCCACGAGGCGTGTGTACTTTTGGCCCACGATGCTCGTGGTTGTTGAAGATTATATTGCCAGGTGTGTATCTTGTGCCCAACACAAAGGGACGACTCTAAGACCCGCTCTTTTCTTAGTTTTTTTCCCTGTTGAGGATCTCTTACACACACTAGTCATTGGTCCTGATTAATTCCATTTGCAACCCTTGTTCAGCCATAATGCTATTCAGCACTATTATCCGGTCTATTAAAGGTACGCTTAGCATGGATGCTATTATAATGCATGTGCCCTTTAAGTCATCATGAGATTTTTGAGACTTATCGGGTGGAACCATTTCCTTTTTTTCTGTTAATCAGACAGTTACGACAATGGACAATGGACCTATCTAGGACAATCTCTAGTTTTAGTGGCTGATGATCTGTCTCTCTATGTATCTGGCCGACTAGAGGATCTAGATCAATGTATCTCCTATTATTTACACCCCCATCATTGTACAGCTTCCTTATTTGTTTTCATTCCTATTTCAGGTGCCATATGTGAGTGTCAACCTTACCGGCGGGAGCGGCGGGAGGAATGCCGCTTCAGTAACAGACAGCCAGATTGACAGGCGGAGAATCGAGAATCTTGTTAGGGATTCCTGCCATTCCATCCCTAAGTGTATATATGTAAATGTGTAGACTTACACTATCATACTAATTCAAGTACCCTGGCGTATCTATTCATCCTCACACCCACACATTAACTTTCCAGCGTAAACATTGAGTAAAAACTGTGTTCCTGGGCCTTTACTCATCATTGCTACCAAGGTGAGTGTTGTGAATAAAGTTACTCACGAAAAGGTAAATGCCAGTACACTGTTTTTTTAAGTTCAAGATATAAATGGGATAGAAGAAACTGGATACTATCAGAGTAACGTAATTCCATTGAGCAATTGCGATTTTTTTTAGGACACATTAATTAAACAATAGATAAACTCAAAGTAAACAAATGTTCATGTCCAAACTGCATTGTACCGCGAGTATTAAAAGAGGCGAATTATCAGATTTATAAGCCTCTTTCCTCTTCCAATACTATTTAACAGATTCCTAAACTCGGGTTAAATTCCTTATGACTGGAAACCTGCAAATGTTACTCCAATACAAAACTAAACTTGATTTGGCACTACCAAGCAGCTACAGACCGATCCGTTTAACACCTGTAAATTAATGGAAACTAAAATACGAAGCAAGGTGGTAAATTATTTAGAAGAAATAATCTGATCAAAAACTCCAAACACGGTTTTCGTAATGAACGCCATTTCCTAATTAATTTGCTAAGGTGTTTTGATGACGTACGTATACAGGATGTCTAATAAGACAAAAGCAGTAGATATAACTTATCTTGACTCTCAAAAAGCGTTTGACAAAGTCCCTTATCAGCGTTTACATAAGAAATTATTGTCGCACGACATAACTGGAAATAAGAACATAAGAACATCAGAACATAGGGAAGCTACAAGAGGCCATGCGTCCTACATGTGGTAGTTCCTGTTACTTGATACTACCTACATCCACCTATCATCCCCATCCATGACATTATCTAGCCTCCTTTTACAGTATAGGGACCAGTACTTGCATGATTCAATGATGTGGATATGTATTATTTTGTGTTTATATGATAGGATACAATTGGCCGATTTTCTAAACATGGACTTGGGCTAACCTAAGACTAACCATGGCTTTAGACCAGACATTTAAGCTTTGTAACCATTTTTCCAGGGGGTTTAGTCTCAGATTGGAATTGCTAGACACTCACTAACCTCTCCAACATCCAAGTCTAATGATATTATACCCCGGACAAATGTTTAAAGTACTGAAATGTCTGTCTAAAGCCATGGTTAGTCTTAGGTTAGCCCATGTCCATGTTTAAAAAATCGGCCAAATAGGTAGTGAGAAGTGAAAATATTCCCGATTAGGCAGCTCTGACACACGCTGTGGTGTCCCTTGTTCAAACCTCTACTCACGTCCCAGACTTCCAGTTACAGCTGGGCAAAATTCGAAAATTTCAGTACTCGCGAATCCGAGTACTTTGTCTGCGGATCCGTAGGATTCGAATCCGGACTCGATTACTTTTGTATATATATATATACATATATATATATATATATATATATATACATATATATATATATATATATACATATATATATATATATATACATATATATATATATATATATATATATATATATATATATATATATATATATATTAGTATATATATATATATATATATATATATATATATATATATATATATATATATATATATATATATATATATATATATAAATGAGTAAATCGATTAATTAATATAAATAAAAAATTAAGCCGAAAAAAAAGGCGCAGGACTTTTGTGGAGAGTTTGACGAGTACTGGATTCGTCAGGCGGCCAGACGATTACTCAAGGACAGAGAGCACCGCTCGGGACTCGGGACTCGTGAGCGTGACGATTACTTGGATTCGTCAGGCGGCCAGACGAGTACTGGATTCGTCAAGCGGCCAGACGATTACTGGATTTGTCAGGCGGCTAGACGATTACTCAAGGACAGAGCGCACCGCGCGGGACTCGGGAGCTTGACGATTACTGGATTCGTCAAGCGGCCAGACGAGTACTGGACTCGTCAGGCGGCTAGACGAGTTCTGGATTCGTCAGGCGGCCAGACGATTACTAGATTCGCAAGTGGCCAAACAAATCCCATGGCATACGATTACAACTTCTCGTACCTTGTTGACCACAATTATTATTTTTCCTTTGCCTTACAAAAGATTTGAAGGAATGCCAGAATGATACACAAGTTTATAATATATATGCATTTATTGATGCAAGATTAACACGTAAGTTTTTACATAAGAATCAGAGAATTACAGAGAATCCTTTCTTATCATATATTACCAAAGTATGCTTTAAAAAAAAATTCCTTATCATAGTTGGACAAAATATTGGACAAAATTATACGCGGCTAGGGACTTCGAGTGCGAGTGCACACACCTTTTACACGGTGCCCTTGAAAAATGTTGCTGTTTTTAATCCAAATTTGTTCACAAATGAATAGAGGAAGGATTGTAGTTTAAGAGCGAATTGAAAATATATGTGTATATATTCAAAGTATATTTGCATAGGGCTATGGAGCAAATTGGCACGGTGCCCCCTTTTTGGCAGCTGAGTCTCTACTGACGTCAAGCCCAGTGTGGCTAGTATATATAACCAGTGTTCTGACGTCACAGCAAGGGAACTAATCACATTTCGAAGAAAGCAATACTCATATGGAAGCATCAAAATCTTGCTTACGGTCGCCAGCCAAAAAGAATAATATGTTTAGTTTGCATATTTTTTTCTTTGTTAATTTGGCTCATTTGTGTCTTTGCCAAGTGTTTTATGTAGATAATGTTCAAAGTAAGTTATATTTACGGAAAATATCGATTCTAACATGTATTCATTCACCAGAGTAATCGTCTAGCGCGGTACTCGAGTACCAGGCTTGGTACTCGAGTACCGCTAGCCCTGACAGATCTGTGGTAATCGAGTCCAGTAATCGAATCCCGCCCAGCCCTACTTCCAGTCCGCTCCCTGCCTACACTCTGGCAGCACGTGTGTCGGTGTACCCTTCCTGTATCGCACCAATTAACGCAGTTTACCGAGGAGTGTTACCTAACATGCATACCTTAAAAACTAACAACAAAGGCTCACTACCGAGCTTACACATTTTGTTTCTCTCTCATCCATATAGAACATTTCAAGATTTTTAAACACAGTGCATTCTGACAGTACTCATAGAACATTTCAAGATTTTATAACACATTCCACTCTGAGGCCTGGTTCACACTTTACGTTTTTGCTGTCCGTAGTCTACGTGCGTCTTGTCATCAGTGAGGTCACAGTACGTCACAGTGACGTCACTCCCTGCCTGTGTAGTGTCAACCAGGCTCCGCCACGGCCTTGTATATAGAAGGCCGTGGCTCCGCGCGACCACCACATTGCTGGAGCAGTGATGACGTCACTGACCTTGAGAGACGCGCGTCCCAGGGGCGGCATTTTGGAAGGGGCTCTAAACTACACCCTCTTAGCGTCCTAAGACCGACTTAGTTATACCGGGCCAAGAAGATTACTAAGAAAGCATTTTCGAGCGTCATCTTGGCCTCGTGTAAGGGGACACAAGGCCAACCCTTCTTAGTGCCACCTAACCAATCAGCGCGCGCGACACAAGTCTGTATTTGGCGGGAAATACGTATACCACGCCCAGTCTTCTCCTCTCTCTCTCTCCTCTCTCTCTCTCCTCTCTTTTCTCTTCTCTCTCTCTCTCTCTCTTTCTTCTCTCTCCCTCTCTCTCTCTCTCCTCTTCTCTCTCTCTTCTTCTCTCTCTCTCTCTCTCTCTTCTCTTCTTCTCTTCTTCTCTCTCTCCTTTTTTCTTCTATTATTTTTTCTCCCTCCTCTTCCTTCTCCTGAGTCCAGTATGTATTTCTGCTTCCGTCAGTGTACACGCCGGGAGTCTCTCTCTCCTCTCTCTCTCCTCTCTCTCTCTCTCTCCTCTCTCTCTTCTCTTTCTCTCTTCTCTCTTCTCTCTCTCTTCTCTTCCTTTTTTTCTTCTATATTTCTTCTCCCTCCTCTTCCTTCTCCTTGAGTTGCCAGATATGTATTTCTGCTAGTCACAGTGCAGTGTACACGCCGAGGGACTCTCTCTCTCTCTCTCTCTCTCTCTCTCTCTCTCTCCTCTCTCTCTCTCTCTCTCTCTCTCTCCTCTCTCTCTCTCTCTCTCTCTCTCCTCCTCTTTTTCTTCTATTATTTCTTCTCCCTCCTCTTCCTTCTCCTTGAGTTGCCAGATATGTATTTCTGCTAGTCACAGTGCAGTGTACACGCCGAGGGACTCTCTCTCTCTCTCTCTCTCTCTCTCTCTCTCTCTCTCTCTCTCTCTCTCTCTCTCTCTCTCTCTCTCCTTTTTTCTTCTATTATTTCTTCTCCCTCCTCTTCCTTCTCCTTGAGTTGCCAGATATGTATTTCTGCTAGTCACAGTGCAGTGTACACGCCGAGGGAGTCTCTCTCTCTCGCTCTGTCTCCTTTTTTTTCTTCTATTATTTCTTCTCCCTCCTCTTCCTTCCCCCTTTTCATCCTCCACACACATATCATAGCCAGTATGTGATATTATCGTGAATAACGACACTTTTTTTCTGGTGTGTTTTGATATGTTTAGAATTAATCTGCTAACCGTTTCTGTCGCAAATCATATCTATTCCGCCCAGCCCACCCCTATATATATAGTATATATATAGCCCTCACCTATATATATATACATAGTGTATTATACAGCCTAATATACTATATACAGTCTAAAATATATAATATATAACCAATAATATAACCATTGTTGTTATGGTGACGGAGAAAATTGCGGGCTAAGACGACCCCAACCCTGCCTTAGTTTACACTCGCTGCACTGTCTTAGGCGGAGCGAACTTTGCTTCCGAAAATGTCCAACTAGCGCTAAGATGGTCTTAGTCCCCTAAGATGGTCTTAGTAGTGTTCCAAAATGCCGCCCCAGGCTCACATTATTCGGAGCTCCCAATTCTTTCTCCGGGACTGCGGGAGTGACGGGGTGACGTCACTGTGATGTCACTGATCGCCACGCCCACGTAGACACGGACAACAAAAACGTGTAGTGTGTACCCTCCTGACTGTCCTCATAGAACATTTCAAGATTTTCAAACACACTGCACACTGACAGTTCACATAGCATACATATTTCAATGTTTTGACTTTCACTACCTTGCATATACATTTTATTTACTACCGCTTAAGTAGTTAGGCTAGTTAAATTTTAGTGCATACCTTTTGCTAGTTCATTTGTTAAATGTTTTGCTGCAGTGCATATTTTATTTATGCTACATACTTGCATTTTAACACCTATTAACTAACTGCAATATTTCTTTGTGTATTTATTTCTTTGCTGGTATATATTTGTGTACTCCAGTTCACCTTCACGCCTTCACACAATTATGGAATACAAGAAAAATAAGAGAACACAAAAAGCTGTAATATCTCAAGCTATCGCTTTAACCATGGACAATCACACTCTACCACAAGCATCAGTCACACTTGTTCATGAGGTAACTTCTTACACAAAATTCACAGGGAATAACATACCCATCCACATCCCTTTCAAAGACGTGGACAATGAGATCGCCTGTTGCAATATCACAGATGATGGCATCAAAATTGCTCAATTAAATTCCCGTTGCGACTTATCTAACTGCCTTGCTGGACAACTCCTTCGAAGCGATCTGTGCCTTACCATTAAGACATATAACGAGTTTAAGTCCAGATTCTGCAAGTATTGCTCGGGTAGCCAAAAAACAGGCATCCTTGCACCACTATCCACTGTATCCAGGCTAGCTCACACACATAAGAGACAAGATCATCCAATCCCAGTCATGGAGACTTTACAAAAGGCATCCAATGTAAAACTTGAACTAATCAGACAGCTGGCAACGTCTGATTGGATTGACAATGATGGGAAAATGAACCTATCAGCTGTTGGGAATCTTTTTGGCTATTACACCTTCATGTTTTTTTTACATCCTTCTACAGCAAACAAAGTATCAGATAAAAAAAATCAATTTGCTCCAACAGATACCCTTACTGAATTTGCTTCCAACTTTGAAGACTCAATACAACTTCCCTGGATTTCTCTTCCAATTTCCATTTTTCCATGACTGCAGCTATATCAACACGGCACAAGACACCTCAACAACACCAATCACGAAGCCCTTCTCGCCCTCCTACCATCACACATACGTCACACCGACAATGGCACCGCTCACCTTCAACTCATTCACGCCATGCCAGGCTTTCTCGCTCTCCTACACCTTCTTGATACTGTTGTTACTGCAAATGCAACGGTCACATAATTAATCGTTGCTTTGGAAGACAAAATGCACAACCTAACCAGAAGTTCGTCTCACGCGTCTGTGCCCCTGTGGACATAACACTGCTAACTGCCGTGCAATGACAGCAATGCCATCACAATCTCCTCTTCTTACACATACACAACATGATACAGAATGACAATCAACTAATGACTACTCCTCCTCACTTCCAAACGGTACGTCGCACACTAACTTTCGACCACAGCGGACAAGACGACCCTTGCACTCGAGTAACACAGCATCACACACTACTCCACAACCTTTGTACACACTTTAAAGTTCATGGGAAGACCCAATGACTCTAGAAGCTGAAGCCAACCAGTATTACTATGCAATTTTTTTATAGACACCGGTGCATCCGTCAACATCATAACCAATAATTGCTTTGATAAACTACGCAATGTGCGTCCTCCTAGGTTAGTCGTTGTAGAACCCCCTGAATTGCAACTTTGTGGTATCGATGGCACAGTTTTTTTCTACCCAAGGCAAAGCTCAATTTGACACCTACTTATGCCCAGACTTACCACCTATCAGACTGACATACTACATAGCAGACGGCATCAGTATTCCTGCCGACGCTCTCATTGGCTGTCCTGCGCTCACTGAGCATGAAATTGACCTCTATCCACGACTGCATGGCATATGTTGGCATGAACGTTTCATCCCAGAAGTCATACCTCAACCTAGGGCTCTTCCAGAGTCTGTCCCTACTCACACTGTCTCATCTATAACGGACCACTCCTCAGATTCAGTAAAGACTTCTGTTAACACATGCACTCCTGCTGAGATGTCTCTTGTATATGTGTCTCCTACTTCCACTCCTCAATTTGACACACCTAAACATCAACAGTTTACTTCCAGAGCTCATCGTCGCTCCATTGGCCGTCCTTCTCGCTCAAGACGTAAGCGAAGTAAATCCGTTCAAATGAAACTAAATCAAATAAGTTCGTATCCACTGACGCTAAGTATACTGCCACTTCAATGCCAGAATCACTTCAGAATGTTTTGGATGACACAGTCAAGAAATGTCACGCTGTTGTCTCGTCCAACGTTGAGCCTCTCCCATTTTCATGCACATTAGTCGATGTTCGCGTCAGAGGTGTGTCAAACGTAGATGCCATTTCTCTCCCAGAGTCAATGTCATTCGGCTCTCGCTGTGCCTTCAGCGCTCTTTAGACTCAAAGCTCATGCAAGTCAAACATCTATGTGGTAAACGTCACAAAGTCACCAGTCACTCTCAGTTCAGGCACGTTGTTAGAGTAATCGAAGACTCACAGGAGACCCCTCATGCAATTCACTTAATATCAATACAAGAAGTTCCCGCTTTGTCTGAGCTCAAAGCACATTTGAAAACCATAGACTACCCAGATTCACAAGACGACCTAGCTCAGCTCTTGTCAGAATTCCGTAGTATTGTTTCTCTCCCTGGTGAAACGGTCGGACAGACCAACGTAGTCACTCAAGATTCAACTCATAGGAGACGCCTAACCTGTCTAAATACCAGCATATCGCATGCCTCATAGCAAACGTGCGATTTTCGACAACGTTGTTTCAGACATGCTGAAAAACGGGGTTATCGAAAACTCTCTCGGTTCTTTCAACAGCCCTATGTTCCTATTGCTGAAAAGATTAATGGCGTACAGTTGTCGATTTCAGAACACTAAATAAGACCAATGTTCCCTCTCGTTATCCCATGCCTTTCCTCGAGGATATCTTGCAAAATCTAGGCGATCACAACACAGTTTTCTCCACGCTAGATTTGTGCTCAGGTCTCTGGCAAGTCGACCGTGACCCAGAGAGCCGCGAATATACTGTCTGCTCTACTCCCTCAAGACACTACCAATACTGTCGCATGCCAATGGGTCTAGCTGGACCACCATCCACATTCCACCGACTAATCAACTCAATTTTCACAGGTTTGATGGGTAATACACTCTTCTCCTACCTTGACGATTTAATCATCTTTTCAAAATCAGTCCCAGAGCCCCTTCAGAAACTCAGAATAATTTTAATTCGTCTTAAAGACGCTGGCCTTAAACTTAAACTCATAAAATGCGCGTTTCTGAGCAAGGAAACAACGTTCCTTGGCCATCTAAACAATACTGACGGTATTCAGACGCCACAAGACCATGTCAGCGCTGTAACGCAGTACCCTACGCCTACCAACATCGTCCAAGTGCGCAGTTTCATTAGCCTCATTTCGTACTACAGGCGATTCATAAGAAATTACGCCGACCTCGCATCTCTACTATCCTTGCTTCGAAAAAAATGTGCCTTCACTGGTCAGAGAGTCAAGAAACAACCTTCGTTGCTCTAAAGCAGGCTCTCACTTCTGTGCTCATCCTTGCGTACCCTGACTACTCTAAAAGCTTCATCCTCATTACGGATCTCGCTATACCGTTCTCGTTGCTGTCCTAATGCAGGAACACAAAGGCAAACCTTGCCCCATCGCGTACGCCTCACGTCTACTCAACAAAGCAGAGAAGAACTACGCGGTAACCGAGATCGAGACACTAGCAGTCATTTAGTCATTGAGAAGTTCCTCTATGTTATTCAGGAATATAACATCAAAGTCCTCACTGATTACAAACCTTTGCTGCATCTCTTCAAGGGCAAAAACTTATCGGGCCACATGGCTCGTTGGTTGCTTACCATCCAATATTTCATGCCAGACTTTGCTTACATCAAGGGGACGGCTAATGGAGTAGCCGACGCCCTGTCTCGCAACTGGGCTCGCACATGTTCTGTCACTACAAAATAATTCATCTTTGATACACTTTCTCATGCAGATCTATTCACAGCCCAACGCACTGACCCCACCTAGTCAAAGATCATTTACTACCTTGAATCAGGTAATGCTTCTAACCTTCCTCAGGTTCAATCTCTTTCACACTATATTTTCCAAGACCAATTGCTCTACAAAACAACCACACTCACAGGCAAACATGAGCCCTCTCGTCTCATCCATCACCTGGTCATTTCTCAACCTCATGTCAAGTCTGTGCTTAAACTTATTCATGATACTCCCCGTGCCTCACATCGTGGTAAAGAGAAATCCCTTTCACAAGCTAGACTCAAATTTTTCTGGCTAACCATGAGGAACGATATCCATGCCTATATTTACTTGTGTCATTCATGTGCAAGAACCAAAGGAGATATACATGGTCATGTTCCCATTCTTAGTTATCCTGTGCCTTCAGCACCTTGGGATACTCTTGCCATTGATATGTTAAAGCTTCCCCTCACATAACGTGGTAATCAATATTTAATGGTTGTTTTTGATCACTTCTCACCCTTTTCAATTCTTGGTTCAATCTTTAACAAGTCAGCACAAACTGTGGCAGGTGCGTCATATGTCCTTTCACTACCCCTAAAGTTCTTTTGTCAGATAATGGGACATAATTTGTTAACCAAAGGCTCACTTCCTTATGCCAACAGTTCAACATCACTAAATGTAACGTACTCCCCTACAGGCCCAGTGCTAATGGATTGGTGGAAAGACACAACCGCAAGATTCTCAATACCTTACGTTCTCTCATCCCTGACTCAGACACTCTTTGGGACACGTATAGTATACTCCTCAAGTCATGGCTTCTCTCAACTCAACCATCAATAAGTCCATCTCTTAGACTCCTCACTACATACTGTTTGCTCAGGACAAACGTCTTCCTTATGACCTGCTATCTCAACCTCCTAGACCTGTCTACAATTTGGATGACTTTGTAAAGACCCAAGGTACACACATTCCAACAGATACATCAGCGTATCCAGCAATAACTTGCCCTATCTAGGTCTGATATGCTCCTCTATCATAATAAGTCAGCTTCCAACTTCACACTTGACATAGGTGATGTTGTCTACACCCTTGTGGATGTCAAGAAATCCAAACTAAACCCAAAATTTGACGGCCCCTTCCGGGTCATAGCTAAGGAACAAGGAAACAAGTTCAAGCTGCTTAACCTCACAGACCTCACTGAGAAAATATCACATCTTGATTCCCTTAAGAAAGTTTACTCGGGTTTTGACTGCGAAAATCCTAATCTCATTCCAGCTGATCCAAACTTCACTACACCAGCAGCTCATTTTCCAACCTCTCCTTCTCCCACACATCATTCTTGTGATCATCCTTACTACCTTCGTAGCTGTAATCAGTGATCTATATTTATATGTATATATTTCTTAAGATGTGTATCATGACCAATAGGTGATTTCAAACATAGAATTCTTTATACAATGCATAATTTATTTCACTTTATTTTCTTAAGAAGTACATATTCATTCCCTTTACCAATTTATCACTGTATAATTGTAAAAAAAATATATATTTTCTTACAAGGCTCTTGGGATGTTCCCAACTCAAGATGTTTGTGGGTTTTATACTTTTCGAGATGGGGACATCTCGAGGACGTGACCGAGCAATATAGGGACCAGTACCTACATGATTCAATGATATGGAGATGTATTTTGTGTTTATATGATAGGATACAATATGTAGTGAGAAGTATACATATTCCCGATTAGGCAACTCTGACACACGCTGTGGAGTCCCTTGTTCAAAGTGCTACTCATGCGCTAGTCCGCTCCCTGCCTACACTCTGGCAGCACATGTGTGTGTGTACCCTTCCTGTCTCGCACCAATAAACGCAGCTTACCAAGGAGTGTTACCTAACCTGCATACCTTAAGAATTAACAACAAAGGCTCATTACCGAGCTTACAACTGCTCCCTATTGACTCCTCACTAACTATCTGACGACTGAGTCCATTTCAATCATTTACCATCCTATTTGTGAACCAGTTTTTCCCTATCTCTTTTTCAAATCTACGCTTTTCCAGTTTGAATCCGTTATTTCTTGTTCTACCCTGATTAATAGCCGTAAGAACTTTTCCTACATCTTCTTTATTGTATCCCTTTAACTATTTAAAAACTTCTATCAGATCGCCCCTTACTCTACGCCTCACGAGTGAGTGTAAATTTAATAGCTTCAGTCTCATCTCAACTAAAGGTACGCATCCCCTGTATCATTTTGGTCATCCTTCTCTGCACTGATTCTAACAAGTCTATATCCATCCTGTAATACGGAGACCAAAACTGAACCGCATAGTCTAGGTGAGGTCTGACTAGAGCCAAATAAAGCTTTAGTATAACCTCAGCACTTCCACTTTTAACACTCCTGGTAATAAATCCTAACACCCTATTAGCTCGATTTCTAGCCTCAATACATTGTTTCCTAGGACGGAGATCTGAGCTTACCCACCCACACTCCCATATCTTTCTCACCTTCTGATCTTTTCAGCGATACATTGCGTATAGTGTACATCATATTACCAGGATTTGTTCTACCATCATTAATTACGCTACACTTATCAATATTTAATTCAATATGCCACCTGACTACCCACTCATTTTATTTATGTAAGTCTCCCTGCAATATGTTTACATCAGACTGTGATCTAATTATCCTACCTACTTTAGTATCATCAGCAAACTTGCTGATATCACTGCTAATCTCGCTATTTAAGTCGTTGATGTAATCAAAAATAGTAATAAACAAAAAATAGACCCTTATGGAACACCACCTGTTACCTGCCCCCATTCATATTTAGAACGATTATTTGTAACCATTTGTTGCCTATCACTTAGTCAAGATCTAATCGAACGAAGAGCCTTCACATCTATTCCATGTGCTTTAACCTTACTTGAGTCTCTCCTGTGATAGCTTGTATAATGCCTTACTAAAGTCCAGGTATACTATATCATAATCCTCATCATTATCTGCTGTCTCATAAACTTTCCTATAAAAACTCAATAACTTGGTGAGACATGATCTAGATGATCATGAGATGAAATATTTTCAATTGGCTTAGAGCCAATTGAAAAAATTTCATCTCATGACTGGCATTTTGAGAAAAGGCAACGTATCGTAGGTAAAGGAAAAACATTTATCTTGCTAGACGTTATGAACGGTGTACCGCAGGGATCTATATGTGCTAGGTGCTGTACTTTTTATTAATATATGTAAACAATATTGACGATGGCCTCACCTGTAAAAAAATAAAGTTTGCGAACGATACTAAACTAACGAATACAAAAATCACAACTACCGATACGACTACCATCACCACCATTACCCCTCGCTTTCTCTCTCTCTTTCTATTTATATATTTCTCTAACTCTCTCTCTCTCTATCTCTATCTCTCTCTCTCTTTCTTGGGATGGTCTCCACTCTCCACTCTGACGGAGCTAACCTATTTTCCGGTACACTTTCTGAGTCAGGTTTTGGACGGTAAATTATTTTGAGTGAAGCAATCTCTCTGGGATACATTCTCCCTCCCACAACATTCTTAAATTCAACTTGGAAAGCGAAAGGAAAAAAAAAAAAAAGAGAGAGAGAGAGAGAGAGAGAGAGAGAGAGAGAGAGAGAGAGAGAGAGAGAGAGAGAGAGAGAGAGAGAGAGAGAGAGAGAGAGAGAGAGAGAGAGAGAGAGAGAGAGAGAGAGAGAAAAAAAAAAAATAATAATAATGGCTTCATACCCATAACAAAATATCTTTAATTTACGTTAAATGGAAATTAATGAAATGCAAAACATAAACTGCACACGTTTTTGTTCCTGAGTCGGCGATGTGTCGCCGGCAACACCACCTGCAGCGTCCTGGGATCACTTGTGTCCCCTTGTTTCCCGAGCTCCATGAAAAAAGAGCCACATTAATAGGATTGGTGTACAGCAAACATAAGACTTCGCAGGCGACGCTGGCTGCTCCCGCCCTGAGTGCAGTGCATAAATGTATCCATTAGGAGATCTTCGTCTCCTCAGCAACGGCCTGAAAAAGCATGACAACACGGTGGGTGATGTGACGCTTTTTTTTTTCCTCTCTCATTGAGTCGTCTACTGTTCGCCTCTTTTGTTTCCTTTCTGGGTCATGTTGACGAAGTTATAATAAATAAAAAATGGTCATGTGTGTGGGATGTACAAAAACGCGTAAGGCATCGAATTAAAGCAGTTTATGTTTATGTATATAAGTTTTTTTATCTTCATCTAAACCTCATCTTCCTTTCCTCACCGAAACCCAGGTGTCTTTGAACGCTGACAGCAGTCCCTTTTATGTTTCCTCTTACTGTCTCTATTATCATTTTCAATCCAAAGCTGGCTGTTGCGTATATGTACGCAATGACATCACTTGCTTTCGTGCCCACGGTCTTGAATTTTCCGATTTTTTTACCATCGGGCTTCAACTTCAATGTCACTCTTATTTAATTTATCTGTGCAGTATATCTATCGGGGGAGGCGGTAGCAGAGTGTTAGCGTCTCCGACTGGCGTTCTCGGTGACCTCGGTTCCATCCCCGATGATAACCAAAACCTTTCTGTACCGTCGAGTGGCCTAAGAACACCCACATGCCTTGACCATTAACTCTACCTTTGATTGCGAGTGCATCGGATGACACAGGGGGGCGGCATGAGCCTCTAATCACAGGCGTCACTATAAAAATCCTGCCTGCGCCACCACGGGCGAGGGCTAACCATCACAGCCCTCAAGGGAACCTCCAGAGCCTACCATCCGAGCCCTGGGTCACCACTGCCTACAGGCGCTATAGGCACAGATGTAGAAAAACAAAATCTCTCACCGAACTCTTCGGACAATGTAAAATTCTTCGACTTTTTAACATCAAAAGTGGAACATATCTCATCTCATTCCGTTTGCAGAAATGTACATTCTTGGCGATTTCAATATTCACCATCAGCTTTGGTTTTCATCTGCTTTAACTGCCCAACCTGGTGAACAAACCTACAACTTGTATATCCTCCAAGACCTAGAGCAGCAGGTGCAGCACCCTACCCGTATTCCTGATCGCCTTGTAGACACGCCCAAAATTTTTATGTTTTCCTATATAACTACTAACCCTTCTGCTTACTCTGTGAAATTTTTCTCTCCGTTGAGCTCCTCCGATCACAATTTCATTTATGTAAAATATCATATCGCTCCGGTGCTGCTTGAATTTATAATTAATACGAAGATTTTTCAAGATTTAATAAGAAAAATCTATCTGCTCACAATCTTCTATTTTATCATCAGTACTAGGGTACGCCGTATAACAAAAATTATTTTTCTCAACTTTGGCATGCCAATTTCCCATGTAAAATGGAATTCTAGGACGATTTTATCTATTTCTATTTTTGCATTTGAGCAATTCTTACTATGCAAAATCGCACTTTTATATTGCACCCTTATCGAATAATGCTTAAATGAGTACGCAGTGTCCGGTTGGTCCTGTTTATTGCATCATGCACCAATATGAGTTCCAAATGACTAGCGTGGTAAGTTCTTTCTGATCAGTTAGTTCATCAGGCACTACATCACAGTGTCACAGCCTCTACGTTGGCCTAGAACGTGTCCATCATGTCCTTCTTAGACCTGAAGCAGGGCATGGTCTCCTGGTGGTGGGCCCGAGCCCGGATGAACCCGTCTCTGGCCTGCTGCCCCACCACTGCTGCCGCAGCCTCTGTCACCTGCTTCACGACTCTTTCGGTGCTCTGAGTGTGGATAGAGAACTCCGGAACCTCGTACGGCTTGACCAGGATCTCCTGGATCTGATCCCCGGACAGTGAACAGGTGAATGCCGGCTCGTGCACCTGACCAGGTTGCCAGCTGATCAGTGTCTGCAAGCTGGTGGCTGACAAGTTCAGCCTGGGTGTGATGCGAGGTCTTACACTGGTGTCCCCATACTCCTCGCCAGTCCTCAGCTTCAAAATCTGGGTCACGGCGAACCTGCGGTCGTCCTCACTCGCCATCAGCGAGAGGAGGACACATTCTGAGTGTGCGAACCATGCTCCTGTCGGCACGTAGAAAGTCACAGCTGTTTGGACCTTCTTGGGCTGCGACCTCATCACTCTGAGCTGCGTGAGGATGTGCTTGGGGCCGTCCTCTAGTCTGTGGTGAACCTTGATGTCGTAGTACAGTTTGAAGTACACCTGCAGGCAGTACTTGACTAGGATTTCCAGGGTGTTCAGTTCTTTGCCAGTCAGTCCATGCTTTCTGGTCCACATGTACACGAGCGACTGAGCTGTGATGAGCCATCTGGAGTGGGACACCTTGCCACACTTGATCTCCTGCAGCTCGGACGGGAGAACGCCCCGCTTCACAGCCTGGACCAGCTGGTAGGAGACCTGCTGGTCAGTGGACATGTTGACCAGGATATACTCCGGTATCTCCGTGAGATCTTCACCGCCTGGCACTCCTCTGAACTCTGCGTTGTACTGCATCTCATTCACGCTGGACAGCAGACTGCACACTGGACCCGTGAAGCCAGTGTCAGATGAGGTAGGCCCGTCGATGCTGGTGATAAGGTGGCGCAGGGGCAACTCGTTTGTGTGCAACACGCATATACTCCAGAAGAGTTTACGTCCCAGCATCTTCTCCAAATGGGCGTGAGTAACACCCTTCCAACCCGTGTTGGCCCTAGTTGAGTCACCTTGCAGTACGATCAGTGAGTCGGTGGAGTCGTATGTCACCAGCAGATCATAGAGAGCCTGAGCCACCTTGAACGCAGGCTTCTCAGGTGGCACCGGGTCCTCTGGTACAAATTGCCAAAGGTACCTTCCAGATGGCTCCTCTGTCACTGACACATGCTCCTCCCTGATCAACCTTGGGTGCAGTTTCCCATAGCTGTCGGGCACCATCGCCCTGGTCTTGTCCTTCCTCCCATCGTAACCCAATCCAACTATTTTGGTACCCTGGTTAGGGTACGCCGTATAACAAAAATTCTCTTTCTCAACTTTAGCATGCCAATTTCCTATGTAAAATGGAATTCTAAGACGATTGTATCTCTATTCCATTTTTGCATTTGAGCAATTCTTACTATGCTAAATCGCACTTTAAGCTATGTTTTGCATATAAATATAATTTTTTTTGCGTAGCAAGAAGTGCTCAAACCAAAAAGTTGAAGGGGACAAACCACCCTTAAAATTCAATTTTACATAAGAAAACACCCTGCCAAATTCGAAATAATCTATATTTCACTTTTCATTGGACCTACGGCGTACCCTAATCAGTACGGTTTCCGTAAAGGGCAATCTACTGGCGATCTTCTAGCTTTTCTTACTTAATCTTGGTCATCCTTATTTAGGGGTTTCGGTGAAACTTTTTTTGTTGCCCTAGGCATATTAAAAGCTTTTGATAGTCTGGCACAAAGCTTTAATTTATGAAGTACCCTCACTCGATTTATATCCCTCTCTCTGCACCTTCATTTCAAATTTCTTTTCAAACCGCTATATTGCAGCTACTGCAGACTGTAATTGTTCTTCTCCTAAGGCATAGGCCACTATATCTCTGGCCTGTTTTTGCGCCATTGTTTTGAAATCACCAGGATGCATACTGGTCCCAACTTCCAAAACGGGGACCATCAGTTCCACAAGAATGCTTACTGAAGGAGGCTGCACTACCGCACTCGTCTCCGTAAGTGTGCTTTTTTTGTATTTGTTATTAACCCATGCACGTTTATATTACTATGACATATAAGGTTACTACCCATGCCTTTGTGACAAAATCAATTGCCATACTTAGACAAAAATTTAGTAAAGGGCTGTTTTAAACTGGTGTACTTTTTCGTGCATATTTGAACTTGTCGACATGGTGATTGCTGTCCTGGCTGCCGTGTGGCAGTCAGGTACCATTCCTCCTGACTGGAAAAGGGGGCTGGTCATCCCTATCTGGAAAGGAAAGGGGAACGTCAGGACTGCAACAATTACACTGTATTACACTGTATTACACTGCTCAGCGTGCCAGGCAAGGTGCTTGCCTATCTATTGCTGACACGGATACGCAGTCATCTGCTGAAGCATCAGAGACCTCAGCAGTCTGGGTTCACGCCTGGTAAGTCAACAACGGACCGTATCCTAGCGCTTCGTGTCCTGGTGGAACGCCGACGTGAGTTTCGACAGGGGATGCTTGCAACTTGCGACAGGGGATGCTGTTGATTTCAAGAAGGCGTTTGACTCAGTGCATCGTGAGTCACTCTGGGATCTTCTGCGACTTCGCGGGATTCCTGCAAGGACTATTGGTTTGATGACTGGTCTGTATTCTGGGACTGAGAGTGCTGTGAAGTGTGGGGTAGGTGTATCCAGCTTCTTCCCTGTTAATACAGGAGTGAGGCAAGGGTGCGTCCTTGCCCCATCAATTTTCAACACTTGTATGGACTGGGTATTGAGCAAAGTTGTAGATCAAAGTGATTGTGGAGCATCGCTCGGCAACACCAAGATGACTGATCTTGTTTTTGCCGATGATGCAGTAATCTTTGCTGAGTCGCTGGAGGTCCTGGTGATGGCTCTCGAGGCGCTGCACGAGGAGGCAAAGCCTTTGGGACTTGAGGTCTCTTGGCTTAAGACCAAGGTCCAGGTGTTTGGAAGCTTACTATATGAAGAAACAGTACAGTCTGTTCATGCGTGCGGCGAGGACATTGAGATCTCGGAAAGTTTTACATACCTTGGTAGCGCAGTTCATAATGACGGCGGGTCACGTCAAGAAGTCTTACGGCGGATTGGCATAGCCCATGGTGTTATGGACTCGCTCAGCAGGAGTATTTGGCGTTGTCGGTACCTGTGCAGGAGGACAAAGATCCGGATCTTCAAGTCGCTTGTGATCCCTGTCTTACTCTATGGTTGTGAGACATGGACACTAAATAGTAACTTGAAGAGACGAATCGATGGCTTTGATAATAAGTGTCTTCGCTGAATTATGGGTTATCGCTGGGATGATTACGTGTCAAATCAGCGGTTGCACCGTGAGACTGAATCGAAGCCTATTACCTGCATAGTCCGTCAGCGTCAATTTCGGCTATATGGGTATGTGGCACGCTACCCTGAAACCGATCCTTCCCATCGCGTTGTATCTGTAAGAGACAATCCGGCATGGAGGAGGCCAAGGTGGCGCCCACAAGGCTCGTGGCTGGGGCAAGTTGATGTTTCCTGTCGAGAGCTGCTTGGTATGGGAAAGCCTGCATGGGAACTCGCGCGTGGTGACCACCGGGAGTGGCGTCGTAGGGTGGGCGAGGCGACGCGCCCCCCGGCATTATGTCCCCAATGATTGATTGATTGACATGGTGAAGGAACTGCAGTGAACTGCCTTTCAGGGTACAGACCTACCAAGGCAGAAAAGGAAATGCTTGAAGTTGGTGGGAGTGTTCCTTGCAAGTAGTCTGTTTTCACATTTGCTAGTGCTAACAAGCCAGAATTACGATGGATGTGGATCGCTGCACTGAAACGCCGTGACACCGGCTGGAATCTATCCAGATCATGTTGGCGTGTGTGAGCTGAATTTTCTGCCGGAGGATTTCTTCCAAGAAGGAAGGCAGAACAACGGCGTAAGATTTTGAAACCTGATGCCGTTCCATATGTTTTCAACTGCTACCTATATAGAGTGAGTACATTTTCGGCAAGCATCCCTCTATTTCGGTAAGAAACCGAATGGATAGTACATAAACATAGACATAAACATAGTTTTGATGTGTTATGAATTAATCTTAGTAGTAGTAATGGTGTTGGTGGTGCCTCTGAAGTGGAAGAGGGGTTGTGAGAGATGAAGATAAAGGGAGAGGCACGGGGTGGGGTGAAATATGAGGTGATGAGTGGTCGAGTGTGAGCGAGTGTGAGCGAGTCAGAGCTTGTCATCTTCTCTGGCTGCACTATTTACCATCTGCAATTTCTTAATTTACCATGTTCCTCCACATATTATCACTGTTTCTATAATACAATGGCTTCTTTTTTTACTATTTTATTTCAATTCTTTTACATTATTTAAAAAAAATCAATATCTCCTCTATACAGGAGATAATGTAATGTTGTTGACATGTTTTTTCTTAAAATATAATCATGCATTCTGGTATGCTAGTATAACACAATGTTTATGAGTATGTAGACTGGTCTAGTTAGTTTATTGTTTATTGTTGTGCAGACTAGTTAGTTTGTTTACAAGTTTATATCATGGTGAAATTAGTTAATATATATAAACTAATTTGATCATGAGTATGTAGCCTGGTCTAGTTTTTTCATTGTTTATTATTGTGCAGTCTAGGTAGGGTAGTAAAATACTTTATTTGTGTAGCCTGGTTACTAATAGTCAGAGCTGGGCAGTATTTAAATACATTTGTATTTAAATACGTATTTAAATACATTTGTTTATTTAAAAATGTATTTATAAATACATTGGTTGTCATGTATTTAAATACAGTATTTTAATACTTTTACGAGTATTTAAATACATTGTATTTAAATGTTCATAATATAAAAATGTAAATACTTTTTTCACAGTTAATTTGGCCATAAACCCGCCCAACTATCTGGCAATCCTGATGTTACAGTGAACCAGTGTTTCCACTTGCAAGGAAATTTCATTATTATAAGGAAATTTAGGCCTGTGAAGGAAATTTCTAAGGAAACCCAAAATTTAAGGAAATCCTAAGGAAATCCATTTTTTTCGGACATGTTAAAATTTGTGTGTATTTAAAATGTATTTACAAATGTATTTAAATACAATTGATGTATTTAGTATTTAGTAGTTAAATACATTCGTAAAATGTATTTAGTATTTAAATACATTTCTCCCATGTATTTAGTATTTAGTATTTAAATA
>JACEEZ010013203.1:92500-100000 GCA_016584305.1 Chionoecetes opilio
TAAAGTTTCCAAGTTCCTGGCACTTTGCGTCCAAGGTTGACAAAGTGTTCTGGGCTTTGCGGAGGTAGTGGGGGCCTGTGGTTATGACTGCCAAGTCGTCGGCATAGCCGATAATTGTGCAGCCATCCCCGAGCGGGAGTGAAACTAGGATCTCAATGAGTGTGTTGAAGAGATATGGGCTGATAATGCTGCCCTGTGGGGTGCCATTTTCGAAGGTCTTGTAGTCGGAATAATGTCCTTGGAATCGTACTCGTCCTTCTCTTTCGGTGATGAAGTCCAGGGTCCAGGTGAGCAGTTTTCCTTTTACTCCCTTCCCCGCAAGCGTCGCGAGGATAGCTGTAGGGTTGGCTAACTCAAAGGCTTTCTCAAGGTCTACAAAGGTGACACTAGCTTTCCTGTTTGAGATCCGGGAGATCATGTCTACCAGACAGTCTCTCGTCCCCCTGCCTTTGGTATATGCGTAAATATTATGGTGTGGCTGCGGGAGAGACCATTGCAGCCTGTTTAGGATCATCTTTTCCGCTGTCTTCCCAAGGCAGCTGAGCAGTGAGATAGGGCGCGTCTTGCCCGGGTCTTTCGGTTTGGGAATGGGGTGGATTGTCGCTTCCTTCCAGATTTGCGGGAGTTGGCCTATGTCATACGACCTGTTTATTAGTCGGAGAAGTTCATTCTGTGCCGGAGGCCCCACGTTGCGTATTAGAGAGTACGTGATTTTGTCCGCTCCGGCGGCAGTGTCAGGGTGGGGCGTTAGCGTTCGCTGCAGTTCGTGGAGTGTGAAGGGAGTGTCGGTCTGATCGTGGTGTGCACAAGCCCGTTGGATTGCCTCCTCCTGTTCTGGCTTCTGCCGTGCCAAACTGTTTCGAGATGTATCAGAAAGTTGTCGTGAGCTGCTCCTGTTGATAAAAGATGTGATAAGATTTTCGGCTTCACATGCTGGGTCCGGATGATGGGGAGTCACCTGTTTGGTCTGACCTGATGCAATCCTGATTTTTCCCCACATTTCACTTAGAGTGGTGTGTCCGTTCATGGAGGCGCACCATTCCAGCCACTTCTCAATCATGATGTTTTTTGTTGCTTCCCTGGCGATTCTGATTGCTGCTCTGAGGAGGTCTCGGGTTATTTGGGTGTTGTGCTGTCTGTTTAGTTTTCTGGCCTGATTTACTCTGTGGTTATGTTCTTTGACGTCCTCGTTGTAGTACCACCTGTCTTTGAAATTATGTTTGGGAGGCCTGGTGTGGGGGATAGCTGTGTCGGCGGCGTTGTGAAAGGCAAATGTAAGCCGTCGGTCCATGGTGTCGATGGTGTCATCGTCTTGTGGTGTTACGTGTAGGTGGTGGTGAATAGTTTCTTGGAACAGCGGCCAGTCCGCTTTTTTGGTGTTCCAGCGTGGAGGCAGGACTGGTTTCAGAATTTTGGGATATTGTAGGGTGACTGCAATCGCGAAATGATCGCTGGCTAGATGTTCGTGGACCTGGCATGTAGCACCTCGGCAGATGTTTTGCGAGGCGAAGGCCAGGTCCAGTATACCTCCATCTATGTGTGTAGCCTCGCCGTTGTTGAGGAGGACTGCTTGGGGAACGTTGGTTATCAACTCCACAAGGTGGTAGCCGTTCCTGTTCCTTTTGTTTCTCCAAATCATTTCATGGTGAGCGTTGAAATCTCCACCGATGATAACCCTCTCCGTTGCACATGTGGCGAATAGCTCACTCATGTCGAGCTCTGTTCTTAACGGTGCGTTGTAGATGTTGTATACCTGGAGCGCTCCCTGTTTCAGCTGTAGGGTGACACCCAATACTTCTACTCCCTCGCCACAAAAGACAGGGGCGTCGATAAGTTTGCTTCCTATAGTGTTTCTCACAAGGATGGAGCAGCCTTGTGTTTGTCCTTCTACCGCTGGTATGTGGTAAGACTTGTATCCACGACAGTTGATGTTGGTCCCCTCTCGGAGCCGTGTTTCCTGTAGGAGGATGACATATCTCTTGTTGATGCGGGCGTCAGCCATCAATTGATGATGTCTAAGTCTGATGCTGTTTATGTTCCATATTAAGATGTTGATTTTGGCTTGGTCCCCCCATTGCACTGTCTCGCGCATGCTGCCATTCTCCTCTTCTCTGCCTCTATTGCTGCTGTTGCTGGAGTGACTCCCGGGGCCGCGGGAGGAGGAAGTGTGTTGTGTCGCTGGGCCGCTGGTCTGGTCATGGAGTCCGATGGTGCTTGCGCCGTGGGATGAGGTGTGGACGTCTCGGGGTGAGGCGTGGGCGTCTGGAGATGAGGTGTGGGCGTCTGGGGATGAGGTTTAGGTGTCGCTGTGCGAGGTTTGGGTTGTGATGGGCGATGTGAAATGCTGTTGACGACTTTCTTCGACATGGCGTTGAGTTTCTCGGTGTCTACAGGCTTTCCGAGCATGGTGACGATGGGTTCCGCGAAGGTTAGGAACATGCTCTCGAGGTCCGATTTCGACAGTGTTATCCGATCGGTTGTCATCTCTTATGCAGGGGCGGGGTGTTGGGGCGTGGGTGTTTTCTGGTTGGGCATCATTCTTGGTGGGACGACAATTCTTTATCGGGGGCGGCTCCTGTTCCTTGCCCACGATGTTGCTTGCCCTAGGGCAGGGAATTCGGTGTTGGCTTGTGTGGCGGGTACTGGTTGATGCGGAGTGGAACCCCACGTCGACGTTGCGGCTAGCGCTGGTTTGTGGGGGTTCGTACGTGTGAGTCGCTACTTAAGGAGAAGTCTGGCGGCCTCGTGTGTGAGCGGGCGACGCTCATTGGTGGATGACTTCTGCGTTTCTGTGGGTTGGATATTGCTACCCTTTTTTCTTCTCATGCTTGGGAGAGCTAGTAGGTCGTGTGCTTGTACGTTAAGCTTGGGATTGATATCTTTTATGTACAGTGCTTCTAAAATTGGAAGTCGCCGTACATCTGCACACATGTCGACCATTTCCGTATTTTCTTCTAAAAATTCTCTTGTGATGGTGATGCCGTGTTTCTCTAGTAGGTGACTTTTTGGGGCTCCGGAAGTTAAGTGGCAAGTAAAACGTCGAGACAGCTTCGTTGTCGTCATGCTGATGTAGGAGGAGGGGAGGACTTCACAGTTTCCTCGTTTGCACGTGATCCTATACACGACATGGGACTTCTGGATTGTCTCTTTCGTCTGGCTTGGGCTGTTTCGGAGAAGGAAGTTGCTTGTTTTCTTGTTCTTGTAATATATTTGTAGTTTTATTCTTCTCTCTGGGTCTGTAGGTTTCACATTACGGTTGACGATTTGTGATATTGTTCTTTCGTCTTCCTTGCAAGCGGTGGAGAAGAAAGCC
Source organism: Chionoecetes opilio (assembly GCA_016584305.1). Lineage (NCBI taxonomy): Eukaryota > Metazoa > Arthropoda > Malacostraca > Decapoda > Majidae > Chionoecetes > Chionoecetes opilio. The sequence goes on from JACEEZ010013203.1 coordinate 95,814, forward strand.
CGGTAAAAAATAGTAATGTCTTGGCTCTTTTCTGTGGCGTTAGGATTGCACCAGCTTTCCATAATTTTCTTGGTCTGACGATTGATGTCTTTTTCACTGAAGCCGTTGTTAATGAGGACTTGAGTAGATCGCTCGATTTCTTTGTTTACGAGTTGTCACGTACTACAGTGTGTAAGAGCTCTTCTAGTATAAGCGCCGATGGTTTAGTCCTTTTATCACTGCGGGGATTCACTTTCTCCGTTGAGGCAGTGTCCGGGGTTCGTTGGCTTCACGTAGACATTTGTGTTGAAACATTCTTCTTGTTGCATTACGAGGACGTCCAGAAACGGCATTGATTTGTCTGAGCTGCTTTCTATGGTGAAGGTGAGGCCTGAAGTATCTTGTAAGCAGAGCTTCAGCTGTTCTGCTTCGGACGTCACTACGAGCCGAGCCGTGTAGCCTTCTGTAGTTAGTGTATTGTTTGTTAGTGTGTAGCATAGTTCATATAATAGTTTGTTTATTATGTAGTGTGTTGCCTGACATAGTGAGTTTTTTGTTTGTTAATATATATATAATATTATATATATATATATATATATATATATATATATATATATATATATATATATATATATATATATATATATATATATATATATATATATATATATATATAATATATATTATGAGTACTATGTAGTACATATGTACCGGGAAAGGTGGTACAATACTTATATAGAGATGATTAGAGGCAGGAACAGGAACATGAGATGAGAGAGAGTGGCGAGCGCGTGGTAGCTGTGGGCGCGAGGGTCAAAGCTCGGAGCACGTGGCTTCTTTGGTCTGTCTTGTCTAAGCGTGTGTCTGTCCCTTATAGTATTATTGGTAATGAGTACTCATCTTGTAGATAGAAGATGGATGTATATTGCCCAGGATTGTAGTACAGGAACAATGGAATATTGGGCCAGACACACAGGCCTGGCCAGAGGCGGAACGCGGACGGTGACCTCTATACCGGGTCAAGAGCGAGAACTGAGTGAGAGGAGTGAGCGAGGAGTGAGACCGAGGTCAAATCAAATCAACAAAAAGAGAAAGCAGGAGGGGGTAAGTGGGGACAGGGAGAAGAATAGATGGGTGAGAGAAAGGAGGCTGGTAAGAGAAAAAGTCTCCGGGGCTTAACCCAGGTGCTGTAAGTGTTTGTATGTTGTTGTGGGTCGGTCTCGACATCCCGTCACGCTTTCTCAACACGCACGAGCAAACAGAAACCACTCTGGGACGGCTTGGCAGGCATGAGCCTCGAAAGATGGAACCCCGGACACACCCAGGACAACCCCGCGCCCACAACCGCCGCCCACCGCAGGGTTCTTCAGTTTTTGTTTGATCTTTTTGCTTGTCTTCAGGCTTGACTTGTTTTTTTTTCTTTCTTCTTTCTTCTTCTCTTCTTTCTTCTCCTCTTTTTTTTTTTTTTTTTTTTTGTTACTTGTCTTGATTTTGGGTTATAGTTTTTACTTGTTTTGTCACTACCATTTACTCATGCACACCCCCAAGCGCCACGGTACCCCGCACGGGCGGCTGGCATCATTCTCAACCCCACCCCCCCATACCAAAACATACCACAAGGAGGAAAAAATCCGTGAAAAAATGAGTGAAAGAACTCTGAGATTAAAAGTGTTTTTTTGTTTTTGTTTTATTTTTACCAAAGAGTGGACAGGGGGAGAAGGACTCCGTATAGCGGAGGGACCTACAGTTTTTCGTGGGATCCGAACCACGGATAGTGAGGGGAAGGCGAGCGGAACGGAGTGGATTGTAGGAGTATAAGGTTTTGCAGCAGCGTAAAAAGGGTAAGATTACCTCCGTATAGTAGAGGGGTCATTGGATTTAATGTGGCCTCGTCCGAACCACGGTAGGACAGACGCGTGACCTCGTGACCGAGGTCACGCGTCAACCATATTTATAGGCGAGGTCAAGGAGAGAGTTGCCATTAGAGTTGCCAAATATACCCTTACCTACCGACACAGTACAGTGCATATATATATATATATATATATATATATATATATATATATATATATATATATATATATATATATATATATATATATATATATATATATATATATATATATATATATATATATATATATATATATATATATATATATATATATATATATATATATATAATTATGTATTTATTTATTTATTTATTGCACTTGACAAATACATTTCGATTGTTTTTCTTTGAATTTGACTCCTTTATATTATAAAATGAATCCTTTGTATTATGAACTGAAAAACGACGAAAATTCGCGTCGAGACCCTTCTTGGTTACCGAGTGAACACCAGTGAAGTTGAAAACAGGCGGTCAGACCTTGGGGCCATTGTGTAACAGGCCGATGTTCCGTGCGCAGTCCAGAGATACAGTGGTCTATGCCTAAGGCATAGACCACTGTATACCTGGACTGCACACGCGACAATGTTTTGAATTGTGGGGCTGCATAGGGGCCTGTGGGGCGCCCGACAAAGAGATATAGTGGTCTATGGACTATCATATAGACTGGTTTATCAGTATATATGATATACTGTAATCTTCGTAAATGTTTGCTCTATAATATTATCAAATAAAAAACAGTAAGACACGCAAAAGAAATGCCATTACGAGACTATGAAGAAATATGCATGAACTTAACTTTTCGCCATTTAAAACTTTGAGATTCAACTTTTATAATGAAGAGTATCAATAGAAGCGCAATTTTATTAGCTTTCCATTGCTATATTTCGTTATCTGATAAATTAGTTAGAACCATGCATAAATTTGCGTTAAATAAATAAATAAAATCATCAATCGGGTAATTTTTCCGATTGATGATGTTATTTGTTTACTTATATATTTCGTTTTCTGATAAATGAATTAGTACCGTGTATAAATTAGCGTTGACTAAATAAATAACATCATCAATCGGGAAAATTACCCGATTGATGATTTTATTTATTTAGTTAACGCTAATTTATGCATGGTTCTAATTCATTTATCAGATAACAAAATATAGCAATGGAAAACTAATAAAATTGCGCTTCTATTGATACCCTTCATGATAAAAGTTGACTCGCAAAGTTTTAAATGGCGAAGAGTTGAAGTGAATATTAAGTTCATGCATATTTCTTCAGAGTCTCGTAATGGCATTTCTTTAGCGTGTTTTACTGGTTTTTATTTGATATATATATAGAACAAACATTACGAAATTAATATATATATATATCTGATAAACATCTATATGATCCGTATATATATATATATATATATATATGAATCCGAGCGGCAGTCCGACTTCAGCCCCTTGTGCGACAGGCCGATATTCCGTGCGCAGTACAGGTATACAGTGGTCTATGCCTAAGGCTATTAATAGTGGTGTTCCTCAGGGTTCTGTCCTATCAGCCACTCTTTTTATATTATTCATTAATGATTTCCTAAGTTCAACTCAATGCCCTATCCACTTCTACGCTGATGATTCTACCCTGCATTTTTCAACGTCGTTCATTAGACGTCCAACTCAACAGGAACTAAGTGATTCGCGGAGATATGCCATATAGCGCCTAACTTATGATCTTTCTATAATTTCTGATTAGGGCAAAACAAACCTTGTTTTGTTCCATGCCTCATAAACACAATTTCTTCACCTATCAATTCGACATAACCCTTCAGACAACTATCCCCTCTTCTTCAATGACACTCAACCATCTCCTTATTCTGCTACAATAAACATTCTAGGACTATTCTTTATTATTTATTCTGAACTGGAAATCTCACATTTTATCTCTTGCTATAACAGCTTCTATGAACGTCCTGTGACGTACGTCTGCGTCCATTTTGTTCTCCCTCCCAGCTGCCTGCTCTGTGCAGGAGCCTTATCCGAACATGTATGGAGTATGCCTCTCATGTTGGGGGGGGGGGGTGATCCACTCATACAGCTTTCCTAAACAGGATTGAGTCAAAAGCTTTTCGTCTCATCAACTCTTCTCCTCTGACTGACTGTCTTCAATCTTTGAATTACAGCCGCAGTATTGCTTATCGTGGTATTTTCTACCATTTTTTTTCATGTTCACTGCTTTTCATAACTTATTAACTGCATGCCCCCCTTTCCCGCGGCTTCCCTGCACAAGACTTTATACTCATTATAATCGCTATTCTGTCCATCTTCTTAATGTAA
>JACEEZ010013203.1:102500-167500 GCA_016584305.1 Chionoecetes opilio
CCTTGTCCAATACCCAGTCCATACAAGAGTTGAAAAGTGAAGGGGCAAGGACGCACCCTTGCCTCACTCCTGTATTCACAGGAAAGAAGCTGGATACACCTGCCCCACACTTCACAGCACTCTCAGTCCCAGAATACAGACCAGTTATCAAACCAATAGTCCTTGCAAGAATCCCTCGAAGTCGCAGAAGATCCCAAAGTGACTCACGATGCACTGAGTCAAACACCTTCTTGAGATCAACATAGGCTGCAAGCATCCCCTGTCGAAACTCACGTCGGCGTTCCACTAGGACACGAAGCGCTAGGATACGGTCCGTTGTTGACTTACAGGCGTGAACCCAGACTGCTGAGGTCTCTGATGCTTCACCAGATGACTGCGAATTCGTGTCAGCAATAGATGGGCAAGCACCTTGCCTGGTACGCTGAGCAGTGTAATACCGCGGTAATTGTTGCAGTCCTGACGGTCCCATTTCCCTTTCCAGATAGGGACGACCAACCCCCTTTTCCAGTCAGGAGGAATGGTACCTGATTGCCACACGGCAGTCAGGACAGCATGCAACCCGCGGATCATGGCCTCACCCCCAGCTTTGAGGAGCTCTGCACTGATATTACAAACACCAGCTGCCTTTCCACCCCTTAACTTTGCTACAGGCTCTCTGACTTCGTCAAGAGAGGGTGCGGTTTCGTCAATGGGAGGATCGGCATCCACTGCCCGTAACCCAGTGGTGTGAAGCTGCTCAGTTGGAGGGTCCACCGTGAACAACTGCCCAAAGTACTCAGCCCAACGAGCCATCTGCCCATCCATATCCGACACGAGGCGCCCATCTGTTGTTCGGATAGCACTCGCCCGAGAAGGAGACTTGGAACGGAGCTTCTTCAGGGCTCGGTAGGCGGGTCGGAGGTCATTAGCGTTCAAATGACCCTCGACATCCTCAGCGAGACTCCTGACATACCTCAGGAGGAGGTATCCCAGGAGGAGGAGGAAGGAGAGGAGGGTGAAAATTTGATGAGACTTTTTGTGTGGTAGAATATAGTAACGAATGTATGTGCATCACATAGGACTCTGTTCGCTTCCCTCATCATTACTTACTGGTAATATACGTGACCTTTCTGGAATGCGCGTTGGGCAGATTTCAGAATAAGGTATTTTCTCATAATTACGTTGGTCAGACATCGCCGTTAAAGGTTGTGACATTTTTCAAGACGAAATATACAAAACTTGGGGATATCAGGGTAGTGATTTGGGACAACGACAGACTGTGTAGAAAAGATAAATAGGCAGGAGAGTCGATATATATCTTCTTGTCACAGTAAACCAAATTTGTAATCACAAATAAAAAAATCTCCACTCTTCGTACTTATAATAGCACACCATTCATTGATATCTTTTTCACCTAAATCATTAGCAATTAACATTAGCATTAGCAATCGTTAGCAAGAGTAACTCATACTATTAAACCATTGGGTTACGAGAAACTCCCAACCCTCCATGACTGCCACCATTTTTTTCTGTTAATTTTATGTCTCAGCTTAAAAAAACCCATTGTTAGTCAAGCGATTTATATATATATACATATATATATATATATATATATATATATATATATATATATATATATATTATATATATATATATATATATATATATATATATATATATATATATATATATATATATATATATATATATATATATATATATATATATATATATATATATATATATATATATATTAAAAATGGATGGGGAAAAGGGAGGGCAAAACTGAATGCAAACTTCATTTATCAACCAGAAAGGCTAAAAACAAGAGGTACTTAGGGGGCTACTCGCGAGGTATTTCATACCAAAGTGCACTTGGTATGAAGAAATCATTATGGTCCATTTATGGTTCGGAGGTGTGTGTCGCGAGTACGGTTGAGTACGATCTAAAACTTGAACTTGAGTTGGGAGTCACCAAGCGGAAGCCTTTTGTCCGGCGCCATATGTAAACAAACCCTTTTCCCTCATCCAGCTTCATAACAAACCTGGGGACCCGTTGGCAACGCGGGGTCTTGGGCGGGGAAAATGGCAACTAGTTTTGTACTGATAGCATATTATGTGGATGACGTAAGATGTATCCGGTAAACACTCTACGGAATAAGATAAGCCCGGAAATATATATAAATAAAATAACCGATAAAGTCTACGGGAATTACTTACCTATTCCTGGAAAAATCTCAACGGTAAAAATGCAGTTTAATACAATACATGGACATTGGTTATTTAACCTCATAACTGGGGTGGGTGGGCGGGGATTCCGGACCTCCCCGCTAGTTCACTAACCTAACCTGGGCGTTGGTCGAGAAGTCTAACCTAAAGCAGGGAAAAAGGCGGGATAACTGCAATATGATGCATTTCCAACGACTTTGAGTGCGATCATCATTCTTAACGCATCAAAACACATAGGAAAAGAGTACTTTCAACCTCTTACTCAATTACTGGTTGAAAGTACCAAACTACCAAAAATTGGAACACTGACCTACGGTGGGGACAGTTCCAGTTATCGTGTTCACAAATGTCTGTTTCTTCTTACGAACCTAAATCCCTTCATTCACCTGATTTAAAGCCGTCATCACCCATAAAAAGTCACTTTTATACAATTTCATTGTCGACTGAGACCCTGGCAAAACACACAATAACATGGATCTCTAATTTCGTGTCCTTGTGATATTCACGCCAGTATTTCCTAAGTGTACTTCATCTATGACACCTACCTCATTTCATTCAACTTATTTAAGCATCTCATATTCTATAACAAGTCACATATGAAACAATTAAAATATCGAAGAGGACCTCCAAGCCACAGATTAATAGCGTACCGATATATCATGTTGCACTAATGTTTACCTGGGTATCTACATATGTGCTTCTGCCACACCTAACACACTTCTTTCTATTTGTTTCATGTCCTAATCTTACACGGTACTTGCATTTCGAGAGAGTTAATGTCCGTAGTGGGAGAGTTGTAAAGATGCGGAGGAAGAAGCCATTTTATTCAAGTTGCACTTGAATATCGAAAACACCTCTGGAGCAATGTTGAATATGGACCATATTAAGTGCGAAAACATGCTCCAAAGCGCGCGCGAGGACAAAATCAAATCAAGTTGGCCCAGTTTTTTTCAAGATTCTTGATGCAAATACCTCGCGAGTAGGCCCCTCTTATGTATTCCATTTGTTTCTTGGGTGACAAATTGATTATAATTGATATTTAGGGGCTTCAAGATCATTTAATCTATTGGTAAACAAAAATAGGCACTGCAACTACCATGCTTATATCACGGTCTTAGATCTATCTTTCAGTCTCTTCAGGACATCACCTCTCTTCCTTTAGACATCATATCCTTTTTCTCACCGAAACCCAGGTGTCTGTGAGCACTAACAGCAATCTCTTGTCTGTTTCCTTCAACTCTCTCTCTATTTTTTAGTCCAAAGCTGGCTGTTGCTATATATACGCAGCAACATCAATTGCTGTCGTGCCCACGTTCTTTAATCTTCAGAATTTTCTATCATCTGGTTTCGACTTCAATGTCCCTCTGTTACAAAATTTATATGTGCTCTATATCTCTCAGCTAACTCCTCAGACTATGTAAAACTCTTCGACTATTTAAAATCCAAAGTGGAGTGCATCTCATCTCATATTCCTTTTGCAAGAATCTCATTTCTTGGGGATTTCAAAGTTCGCCACCAGCATTGACTATCATCTTCTTTCGCGGACCAACCTGGTGAACAAACCTACAGCTTTGTTATCCTCCAACATCTAGAGCAGCTGGTGCAGCACCCTATCCGTGTTCCTAACCGCCTTGAAGAAACGCCAAATATTTGTTTACTTTTTCCTAACCTCTAACCCCTCTGCATACTCTATGAAACTATAATCTCCGTTGGGCTCCTCCAATCACAATCTTATTTATGTTACCTGTTCTATCTCTTCGATGCTGCCTCGGAACCCACCTAAGCGGAGGTACTTCTGACATTTTGACTCAGCTAAGTGGAAGGACCTAAGGCAGTACTACTCTACTTTTCAAAGGAATGATTATTGCTTCCATGTTAGAGACCCATCTACGTATTTGTGCAGAGCACATAACTGAGGTCATTGTCTCTGGGATAGAGGCATAAACTCCACGCATTTTTTAAAATCCTAAAGACCGTAAACCTTGGTTTAACTCTACTTGTTCTCATGTTATCCAAGATAGTGAGGCGACTCACAGACGATACCGTAACCATCCATCTCCTGAACCTCTTTATATTTATGCCTGAAATCATTCCAAATTTTTTCTTCAACATGCCAAAAACTCTTCCAACAATATAAAATGTCAAAATTGTTATGGATATCTTTCTCCTCTTGTGATTTCTGGCATCAAGCTAAAAACATCTATAACAATTGTTCATCTCTATCTTTCGCTCCTATGCTTCAACCAGTTGTTTCGTCTATTTATAAAGCTGAATTATTTGTTGAAACCTTTGTTAAAATTTCAACATTGCTTGATAAAGGCCTTGCTGCTCCTTCTCTTCCACCCTCTGACTATATTATGTCTGTTATTAAGATAATTTGTGATGATCGATTCCTTGCCCTTTACTTAATAAGAAGATTCTTAATCATCTATCTGCTTATAATCTTCTATCTGATCTTCAGTTCGGTTTTTATAAAGGGCGATCTACTGGTCATCTCCCAGCTTTCCTAACTTATCTTGGTCATCCTCTTGTAGGGGTTTCGGTGACTCTTTTGTTGTTGCCCTTGAGATATCAAAAGCTTTTGATAGTCTGGCAAAAAATCTTTAATTTCTAAACTATCCTCATTCGGTTTAGATCCTCCTCTCTGCAACTTCATCTCAAACTTCCTTTCAATCCGTTCTATTGCAGCTACTGTAAACGGTTATTGTTATTTTCCTAAGTCTCTCAATAGTTGTGTTCTTTAGGGTTCTGTCCTATCACCCACTCTTTTTATTCAATAATGATCGTCTAAATCCAACTCAATACACTATCCACTCTTCGCTGATGATTCTACCCTGCATTTTTCAATGTTGTTTATTAGATGTCCAACTCAACAGGAACTAAGTGATTTACGGAGAGATGCCATAGAGCGCCTAACTTCTGATCTTTCTTTAATTTTTTATTTGGTGAAAGCAAACCTTGTTTTGTTCAATTTATCAAAAAACCTATTTCTTCACCTATATATTCGACATAACTTTCCAAACAGCTATCCTCTTTTCTTTAACCCCTTGAGGCCCATAACGTAATTTCCATTGTAATTTGGGTAACATTAGACGATTTTTAGTGAATATAAGCAATGTTTTATAGCTATGACCTGTTTAGTATCCTTGACCACTAACTAATTTGGTATATTCAGTTAGTTTTCGTAATTTTATGGCTAACAACAGACGATTTTATATAGCAAAGAAAAGATCTGGGTGTGAAGGGGTTAATGTCACTCAACTGTCTCCCTCTTTTACTACAATGAACTTTCTTTGACTATCTTTCACTAAAAATCTGAACTGGAAATCTCACATCACATCTCTTGCTAAAACAGCTTCTAAGAAGTTAGATATCCTGTAGTGTCCATTTCTTCTTTCTCCCAGTTGCTTGCTATGTACAGGAGGCTTATCCACCCATGTATGGAGTATGCCTCTCATGTTTGGTGGGAATGGGGGGGATCCACTCACACAGCTTTCGGAAACAGGGTAGAGTCAAAAGCTTTTCGTCGCGTCAACTTACTTATTTTCTTACTTTTTCTTTAATTTTTTCTTACTTCTTCTTGTTTTTGGCCTTGGTTCTTTGTGATGTAATAAAAAAGCTGCATTCTAGAGGAGGTCGCTAATGCCACACCATCACCTATCAGGCCTGATGGCTATATGGCTAGGTTCAGGGAGCAGAGACAATAGATTTCCAGTTGACGCATTCATAAATAATGACACGGGACTTGGTATCAATTCTTGTCAATAACCCCCCCAACTTTGAGGATGATGATATAGAAGCTGAAGAGCTTGAACCACCAGTTCTCAACCATGAAGATGAGCATTTTCATGAACTCGAAGATATTATGATCAAGAATTATTGTAGTGCTACCAAAAGTTTCCAGCTCTGTCCATGAATTTTACCCATTTTTCCATCAGTTCTAGGTTTTTGACAAATTAAAAGACCTCGAAAGCCTAAAATACCCATTCCAATACATTTGTCACCCCAAAAACAAATGGAATACATAAGTACCTCATGTTTTTAGCCTTGCTGATTGAAAAATAACGCTGTGTTCAGTTTTCCTCTATCCGTGAGCAGCTATCTTTAATATCTATTTACAAGTACTAGCAACCAGAAATCGCTTAAATAACAATGCTTTTCTTGAAGCTTAAACATCAAAGTAAATGAAAAACTGGTGGCAGTTATAAAGAAGAGGGGGGAGACCTTTTCAGTTTCTGGCCCATGAACTAATTAAGAATGTCAAAGAAAGTCAAAGTGAAGTTTATGCTCTGCTACTGAACTCGATCAACGCAAGAATATTGCAGCCTCTACCCCTGATTTATCTTGCAAGACGAAAATGAGATAGATCAGGAAAATGATCGACAACAATCTGCTTTCAGTTAATGCTGGAATCAGAGCGAAAGGGAGAGGCAACTCCACCACGCTTAAATATGTTATTAGTGAAAGTACATTATTTATGTTATGAATACTTTATGTTATATATGTAATGTGTAATCATGTTATTGTGTGTGTACTAAATACACGGCCTGATCATGCGTTAGACACACGACTTCCAGTTATTACTCTCCTGAAAAGAGCTTAGAGGTCCCATAATTCGATCTTGGGGTAAAGCTGGGACTTCACACACCACAAACGCTTTCCTCCTGCTCAATAGGGATAGTAATTCATCGCATTTCTCTAAATATTTCTTTCCTCTAAACATCTGTTCACAATCAGGTACCATATGCATATCCTCCTGAGTAAAAAAAACTGAAGAAATAATCATTTAACATTCTACACATATCCTCATCAAAACTTACCATATTTCCCTGGTCTATTTTTAACGGTCCCACTGTTTCCCTAGTCTTTGTCTTATAGACCTGAAAAAATCCCTTAGGGTCGGTCTTTATCTGGTCAGCAACCTGAATCTCATAATTGTTCTTTGCTGTTCTTGTTAGCTTTTCACTGTCCTAGCCATCACATTATACTGATCTCTGCTCACCTGTCCTGCCTTGACCCTCTTGTACATATTTCTTTTTAGTCCTATGTTGTATTTTAAGCTCGCAGTCATCCATTTGCGGTCGTTTTTCCTTGATCTTATCGCCCTATAAGGAATATTCTTTTTCTGACCTGCAGTTAAATTACTGACAAAGAATGTATGCAATCTTCAGCAATGACCTCACCAACTCCCTCTCTGCCCCGACCTCAGATTTCATCTCACACTCCCTCCTACCCTAGTTAATCCCTTCCTGGTGTCTTCTAAATCCTACATAATTAGCCTTTCTGAAGTCAGGTACTCTATGCTTATTAACACTTCTAGATCCTACTTCCCATTTTAAGCAAAACCTTATATCACAATGATCGCTATTACCTAACTGACCTGGAACTTCCACCTCTGTAAGTAAAGCTTCCCTGTTTGTTAGTAATAAATCTAGAATATTGTCTCCCCTAGTAAGTTCCTTGGTTGCTTGCTTGAGAAAGTTATCCTGAACTAGTTTTAACAAATCCTCTGCGTCATTGTCTCTGTCTTTGTCTACAATTAAATCCCTATCGATGTTCATAGGATACAAAATCCCTTACCACGCATAATCGATTATATCTATTAGCCTTGCTTATTTCTTCCCATATATAAACTGAATCCTCTTTACATACATTTTGAGGCCTATACACTATACCCAAGACCATCTTATCAGCTCCTTCTCTAATTTCCATTCATATAGACTCTACACTATCATCTATTTTTATTACATTGTTAACACAACACTGCAATGTATCTCTTGCATAAAGTGCTACTCCTCCTCCTCTCTTGCCTAGCCTGTCGTTGTGAAATAACTTATACCCAACTATCTCAACTCCTGGATTTTATACTTTACTTGTCATATCTAACCATGTTTCTGTTAATGCTATTATATCAAAATGTTATACACTACGTAGATATTCATCTCAGTAAATTTATCTTGGTTAACTATTCAAACATATCCTTCCTTTTCTCTTATATATCGCTTTTTATGTAAAAACTGCAAGTACCATCGTATTCAGAAGCTTATGTACACATGTTTTATTCAACACTTAATTTCATAATTGCTGTAAATTTCGAATATGAGTAAAAAGTGCTAAAAAAATAAAAATATTATCTGACTTATACTCATCGTAATTAACCTACTTAGTTTTTAACCCTATTGAGTTTTGAATTGTGTTATAAATGTACAATGACTACTTAATCCAATGATGTAAACCAAATGTTCCTATCTTGTGTAATAGGTGAGATAAGTGGAAATATATATAAATATTTTTTGAAAGAGATGGAGTGATGAGGATGTCTATCAGGCTTACCAACCGTTCCGCGCTATACGGGAGGATGAGAGCCGATTTTCTTACACAAATGGGCTATAGTTGCATTTGCCCCGCCTCCATTTCTACCTTTTAGTCTACTTCCTAAGTGCTTAGTCGAAGCCACCACAGGTGGGACACAATCCCTGGCTACCCATTACAACTACCGGATACCCGGTACCCATTTACTGCTGGCTGGAGAGGGGCTCGGGATTTAAGGGGAACGCCCATCTTTCTCCACTCCGCCTTGGGATCGAACCCAGGACTTCTCGGTTGTGAACCGAGCGTGCTAACCACTATACTACTGAGCAACACAACACTACACTATGGAGTGTGTGTGTGTGTGTGTGTGTGTGTGTGTGTGTGTGTGTGTGTGTGTGTGTGTGTGTGTGTGTGTGTGTGTGTGTGTGTGTGTGTGTAAGTAAGTAAAGTATGTCAGTAAGTAAACATATATTGCTAATAATAAGACAATGTTGTAATATATTCAAATTCCAGATACATTAGCCACGGTCCGTCCAAACAAACTCCATAGCGGACATATATTGTTTTACTGGATTGTAGAGGGCGTGGAAACTTAGACTAGCTGAATGAAATTATTTGCCTAAATAAAGGCATTACGGTTACATTCGATAAAGTGCTTGAAAGTATGACAATGGTAATAAATAGAATTACAGTAGTACAGTACATCCCCAACACTTTTGAGGAACCTACAACATCTACTCCACCTGTCCGCCACAGCCCTACCCCTTCTTGGTACGTGGCTTATTATAAGGAAAGTGGTGGCAACTTTTTCCTTGCGGCGCGGTATTTAGAGAAAGAAATTGGAATGATCCCGGAAGGCCACCTGAAAAGGTATGGCAGGGGGGTTCTAATCCGAGCCAAGGACCTTACTCAGGCTCGGATGCTCTTCCACAATGAGACCATCACCGAAGACAGCATTTTTGATACCATCAAACCTCATCCAAAATTCAATACCAGCAAAGGCGTAGTCTACAACTACGACCTCTTTGAGTTTTCGGAGGCAGAAATACTAAACATGTGCCCGGAAAGAGTTCAACAGGTCTATAAGTTCAGAGGAAGCAAAAACATGATAATTATAAATTTATACGGATCAAGTCTCTCCGATTCCATCAGGATCGGTCCCCAGTCTCTAAAGATAAAAGCCTTTATCGACCGCCCTATGCAGTGCTATGAGTGCTACAGCTTTGGGCACGGCAAAATTTTTTGTAAATCCCCTCCTCGCTGTGGTCGATGCTCGGCGTTGGGTGCCCATGCCACAGCTGACTGTACGTCAACTCCCTACTGCTTCCACTGCCGTGTTGATCACCCACCGAGTTCCCGACAGTGTGGGACTTACAAATTAGAAGAAGACATCCTTTATTTGGCCAACTCCCAATTTATCAGTCTTGGGAGCGCCAGAAGAGAACTTTCCCACAGACAAGCAGGCGGGGGAGGAAGCAGGACCTACGCATCCGCGATGGCTGCTGCTTCTTCTAAGACTCCTAATCAGCCTGCTGCAGTTCCACCACCACATTCTCTTAAACCTAATCCATCCATCCCAATGAAGAATAAGTTCTCGCTACTGACCTGTGGTTCTGTAGAGTCTGCTGACTCTTCTCATAATGAGCCTCCAACCACCTTTCGTGTAGTGCATGCCGCACACGGGAAAATGGCAATAGTGATCCTCCTCTAAGAGGCTCCCAAAAAACCCATCCTAATAAGGAGTCTCAGAAGGGGAACTCGCAGTTCCAATGAGTCCTTAGAGTCTGTGGGCGTCCCTCCGCTAAAATCTCCTTTGGGCTGAGCAGGAGGGATGGACTTGCGTAAAGATACACCTACTAATAGGTGTGGGAGTACTGACGTGACTCCTAATATCATTGCCCCTGTTACCACCCCTGCAGCGGCTTGCGACACAGCTCTACATCACGCTGATGGCGAAGGTGTCTCACAACCTATGGACACACAAGCAGTTGATAGCCATGCTGATAAGGCAATCTTAAAGACCCTCGTCGGGAGCTATCAGTAAAACCTAGAGGTAGTAAATCATCTGTCTGTAAATCGGCATCTTTGTGGGACATACGGTATCTACTACTGCCGCGGGTGCTCGTATGAGAACCCCGATTTAAACCGCCGGATAACGCAAACGCCAACCGACATCTGGGAATGTAAGGAAAAGTAGTTTACCATCTTCTACAACACGAAAAAGATGCTGGCTTTCAAATAGCGCAGCGTTCCCAAGCCGTAAGGCTTCTACTGAAACATCTTCACGCACGAAATAACATCTTCAATCCTCCAATGGAATATTCGTGGATTACGTGCAAATTGGGAAGAACTAGTCCTTCTCATCAACGAGTTGGATCCATAAATGATCTGTTTACAAGAAAAAATTTGATAGGCAGGGAAGGTGCCCTCTGCCCGACAGGTTTTATACCTGTCCCACACACCCTCCAGCAGGTGGTGGCTTTAGTGGTGGTTGTGGCCTTTACCACGTCGGGAGTCCCCTTAACTGTCATCCCGCTCCCAATCACCCTTGCAGGCTGTAGCAGGTCGTATCCATCTGCACAAGACCTACACTGTCTGCCCCAATATATCTACCTCCAAATGAACGACATACCTCTCCAGATCTTGAGGGTCTTATCCCCCAGCTTCCCCGTCCATTTTTTCTCCTTGGAGACATTAATGGGCGGCATTTTCTGTGGGGAGATTCCACCGAAACGTCGCGGTGATTCTCCCCCGTAACTCTTATAGATGGCAACAACTTAAATATATTAAACACGGGAGAACCAACACATTTCCATTCGCAGACGGGAGCATTGACTGCTATTGACCCTATCACTCTGCAGTCCACAGGTCGCCCTCGACTTCTCATGGGAGGTGGCCGATTCTCTTTGGGAAGTGACCATTATCCCATACTACTTAAAGCAGTGGTCCTCGCCCCTTTCCGATGTCTCCCAAATGTGGCCTCTCTCGTGCAGACTGGGAGGGCTTTCAAAAGGCTTGTGTTTTTTGAACATCATATAGATGACTTTCCAAAAATAGATGAGGCCCGTAGATTACTTTGTGTCTCGAATCCATTTTGCAGCCTCGCTGAGCATCCCCTGCACATCTGGATCTTTCTCTCGCCGACCTGTTCTGTGGTGACTCAGGACTGTACGGCAGGAGGAGTCACTCCCGCCGTGCTGAAACCCCAATACATCTCGCGGCCAACTTCAGTAGACCTAAAAATATCTTTTCACAGGTCAAGAGCTAGATACCGACGGGCTATGAAAGAGGTTCGTCACTCCTCTTGGAGGGCTCATATAAGTACGATCTGTGCATCTACCCCGGTGTCCAAGGTTTGGCAAAGAGTGAGGAAAATGAAGGGGAAGTTTATCCCATCCTCCCCTCCAGTTCTATCAATTAATGGAGACCCTGTGGCAGATTTCCCCTTACTGTAGCAGAGGAATTTGCTTCCCCTTTTGTGTCCAGTGGCGCAGACAGACCTTGCGTCTCCAGTGCTAGGGACAGACTGCGACAAGAACAGAGAGGCATAGATTTTTCATCCAGAGGCGGGGAATCTTACAATGTTCTTTTTACACCTCGTAAGCTATGTCAAGCCATGAAGGTTTGCACTGACACTTCCCCAGGCCAAGATGATGTACCATATGCGATGCTTTGTCATCTAAGAGATGAGGCTCTAGATTTCTTGTTGAGCACCTATAATAGGATCTGGATTGAAGGAACCTTCCCAAGTAGCTGGGGTGTGGCGGTGGTGATCCCGATCCCTAGCCTGGGAAGGACCACTCAATACCGACGAATTTCCGGCCCATACCCCTAACTTCATGTGTGTGTAAGTTTTCCCGAAAAAATGTAAATAGTCGACTTGTATGGTTTTTGGAACGGGAAAACTTTTTCTCCCGTTCTCAGTGTGGATTGCGTAAGCATCACTCTACTACGGAAGCGCTTATTTCCTTAGAGTCATCCATATGCGGGGCATTCGCCTCTCGACAACACCATGTGACCATATTTTTCGACCTTGAAAAGGCTTACGACACGGCTTGGAGACACGGTTATATACAATCTCTGTATGAGTTTGGGCCAAGAGGTCGTTTGCCTGTGTTCCTCCAGAAGTTTCCTAGCCAACCGGGTTCTTAGAGTTCGAGTTTGGAAACATACTGTCTTCTGAACACCCACTTCCAGGTGGCATCCCCAAGGTAGCGTCTTGAGTGTAGCTCTGTTCGCTGTGGCCATAAATGGTATTTTTGATGTACTGCCAGAGGGGATTGTTAGTACATTATACGTGGATGATTTATCAATCTCTTTTGCTGCTTCCAGGATGTCGGTTGCAGAGGAGAAGACTTCAACTTGCTATTGATAAATTTTTGTGAATGGACGACGAATCGTGGCTTCCGGGTTTTTCTCCAACAAAAGACTGTAGCGGTTCATTTTTGCAGAACCCGTGGGATTCATCCCGACCCAGACCTGTATCTTTACATAAGAGAATACCATGTAGGAAGAGCCCCGGGTTTTTTAGGACTCATTTTTGACAATAGACTGACTTGGGTACCTCACCTTCGTGCCTTCAAGACTGACTGTCCCCGGACCATGGATCTATAGTCCATGAGCCAAGACCCGAATTTTGGGATATCGGTACCACCCGGGGTGACTAATTCTCTTAGGTGTTTTTAGCTTGCTACAGGGTCTCTAGTTTATGTTTTGATATGATAGCCCCTTGCACACTGGTAGCTTAATGGTCGTTACCCACTTCTTGAAAGACACACCCTACCGAAAATTCAGAATTTTTTTAAAATGCCCAAATTTGGGACAGGAATGCCTAAATGTCACTAAAATGAATATAGTAATTGTCACATTTAATACAAGTCCTGTAAATACACACTAAGCATGCCATGGGCTTGTACTTACTATTATGGCCAATTAATCCTTTTCAATATCATCTACGTCAGACTGGGAAATCTGACTGTTGTGGCTACCGGCTTTCTTCAATAGCCTTGTTCTGGCATGTCTGTAACCTGCACATGTCCGTACATTTTCAGGCCATTGCTGAGGCAATTTGCACTTAGGGAGTTCGCATGACCGCACACACTTGCAGGACAGTAGCTGCATAACAGCATCTGGTGCGGGTGAGCCTCGCATCCAGTTGACAGCAAGCTTGCCGTCCTCATCTTTTCATCCAGCCGCAGTTCTGTTGGGTTTCGCAACAAAGGGCGGCTCTGCAGACTTCTCCTCCAGATCGCACCCTGGTAGTTTGCACGTAGTGCCATGCATGAAGGGCAGTCCTCACAAGGAGGGAGTTGACTTGACTCCACCTCTCCACGTCTCGCACAGAACAGCTCATACCGAAGCTTGTTCACCTCAGTTGTGTGGGTAGATGGCAGGTACATGTGGCAGGTGATTTCCTGTAGCTTCTCAAAGAGTTTCAGGAGACACTTCCATGAGCGCCCAAGTTCGTGGAAAGCATCCTGGTATGCCCTTGTCCATCTTCACCTGCTTGAGTGTCGTCATCTTCCCCCCGGCCAGCGAATCCCACTGACGGTATCACAGCCTGTAAAGGCATGCATACCAATCAATGAATCACACACGCTTGCCTCCCGTGTACGGCTCTGTGTGGTGATATCCAGGAATCTTGTCCGGTTTCTTCGTCCCGCACTTCTGGAACAGGTGGGATGGGATCTTGTGGCACATGCCCAGAAAACAGGACCATGACGTCTGTATCCTCTGCAGTGATGATGACAGACTTGTACCCAGATTCTGCTGCATGAAGTGCATGGAAAAGGGAGGCGTGTGTCTGCTTCTTCTTGACTTAAACTTAAGCTCGGGAGCCTCTTCCCACTGCTCTTTGGTGATCTTGAAGCAGAGCTGCTCACATGTGACATACAGCTCCTTGCCCTCGAGCTTCCCCCTGTGCTGTGGTTTTTTCCATTCTTCAAACCAGGAACTTGATGAGACTTGCCTTTTTGGAGGAACTCCCGAGTAACTTTCTCCATTTGCTGGATGTTGTCCCCAGGTTGAATGTTCTTGAAAGGATCCCTGTGCCTGCACTTCTGTTGGCCCTTCGTCTGCATCTTTGATGGATGTCTCCTTGTAGACGTAAAACACAACATAAATGCGCCTGCTCTTAGCACCCTCATGGACAACGTGACTCAGTGCTGTGCCTGCAAGCTGTGAAAAAGTGTTGTCGTTTCCCTTCAGTTTCTGGACCAGGCTCATCCCATCAATTATGGTAGCAGAGGGCTCGGGGATCACCTCTGCAGGAGAAACATTTCCCCTCCAACCTCCCTTGCTAGGGCAGCCTTGTTGGTCTTGCGGAGAGACCCATCACCGCTGGCAAGTGCCCATGGCAAAGGCCCCAGGGGATGAGCCAAGACTTCACTCATTTTGAGCTTTCTGTTCTCAGTAACAAGGATCATCTGGCCAAATAGGTTCCTGTCAGCCTTCAAGATAGCCTCCTTGGCATGGCCTTGTGAGCGTGGCTTCATTCTGATGTTAGTGAACGTTCTCAGTTTCGTCTTCGTCATCGTGTCATGAAACTGTATAGTTGGCGTATCGGTCTCCAGGCGCTCTTCCTTGAAGGCTTGATATGCATCCTCTCCTATTCTTATATATCTCATCATCTCCTCCTATCTCAGCCTCTTCGTAGCGTGCTCCCTCGCTTTCTTCCTGATTTTCACCTGCACCAGACCTGGCGGCCTCTGGGGAATCATCTTTTGTGAAGAGTTTGTAGCACGACTTGTGGTAGTGACCCTCTGCAGCAACAAGGTCTCTGCTAAGTAAACCAAGGATTTTCTGGTTGAGTTTCCTTGTTGCTGCTCTGCGGATCTTCTCATCTGCTCGTAGCTCAACACACTGGATGAGTGGCTCCCTTGTCTTTGCTGCTTTCATGTACTTGCTTGACTTCTCGCAGAAGAGACATACTTTGGCATACACCCTGCTAGTACTAGGGGCATCCCTTGATGCCCTCCTCCTGGGGTCGACGCTTGCTGATTCTATCTTGACACCCTTGGCAAGGATAGAATCCAGTGACTTCTTCATTGTAAAGAGACTACGACATTTACGGGATAAGTATGTGTGGTATTCCTCCTTCTTCAAGGCCCTTGGCTGCTTCCGGACTGGATCATGCTGCCTCATCTCTGCAGCCCTGAGCAATGTGTTCCAGGAGTCCAAATCCTGTGGTGACACCAGAGCATCGCTGTCCATCATCAGAGCAGTGGATGATACAGTCGATCCGTGCTCTCTTCCTCGCTGATGGTTGCATCATGCCGTCAAAACAGTCAGCACACACCGCCAAAAAAAAAATCACCATTTAAAAAAATTTCATGAACAAACAAACAAAAAACATTTACATGGAAACCATTTACATATGTTTGCTCCTTCCAATAAAAAATTATCCCCATTTTCCCCTATTAGGAATTTATTCCAGATTATGGGAAAAATACCCAAAATTATTTTTTTTTGGGAAATCCAAAAAATGAGGAAATTTGAAAAAAACCTAGGAACCCAACTCTGGTAGGAATCAAATTTTAATAGGTGTCCAAAGTTTCCCCAACGATCGTTGATTGATTTAAAGAAATAGGAAAACCCCGAGCTCACCTAAATTTTTTTTTTTGGGTAGACCCATTGCACAAAAAAATCAGACTAAACTACCCTGCGGGAAGGCTAATCAAATTCTTAATGTATTTACAGTCATCTATAAACATTTTAGTACCATTCGTGTTTAGTCACCCCCCCCCGGTGGGGACCGATATCTGGCCTGGCTCATGACTTTTCTACTGAAAGTCCCGCACACCAAACTGGGGGGCTGATCGCGTACACTCTCTATCTTCACCGCTCACTTATCCTTCGAGCTTGAAATGATGTGAAGTGTACTCCTCTGCCACACCCACTCGACTGCGGATGCGGATTCGGTACATTCATGCTGGTGTCCGTCTGGCCCAAACCCGGCGTTAGGGCATCTCCCATCCCAAGTCTATTGGTGGATCCTGTGTCCTCATTTGACTTCAACGCAGTTTCCCCCATGTTAAGTGTTGGTATCGCCTTCAACGCCTCCTGACGCCCAATAGCTTGCCGTGCTGTGTCTTTGATTTAGGATCGCAACTTTACCATGGGCGAAGAAGCTACCAAAGCCCTTGGTTCCGATTTAACTATTATGGAGACGCTATCCTACCTGCTTACGGATCTGCCCGCATAGGCCTACACAGTCGGTCCATGGCTCTCCCAGAAGTGTCCTTCTGCAAAAGCCTTCCGCTCTCCCAAAGGGCTTTTCTCCTCAAAGGGTGAGCGTGCCCGTTTTTGGACATTTTTGCCACATCAGAGTTCGGTCCCTGCTTACTGATGGTTCCAATCGACGAAGGGGTTGGATACGGTTCGTATTTCCCATCGTTTACAAAGGCGTCAAACCTTCCAAGTGTTCATCTGTTTTTCGGCTGAAATAAGTACTATTTTATTGCTTATGGCTATTTTACTCTTCCGGATTTTCCTCTTTTACAATTTTTAATGATTCTTGTAGTGCTCTTCAATCACTGTGTAATTTTAACTCTCCCCATCCGCTGGTCAATGCCATCCTGGAATGGCTTTATCTGCTCAAGAGGCGAGGCCGGACGGTCAGCTTTTGTTGGGTACCGGCACATGTAGGTGTTGCCGGTAATGAGGAAGCTGATGCCTTGGCAAAAGCTGCAGCTAGAAGACCAGCTCTATCACATTTTGCAGTGTCGGCTACGGACCTGCGCTCGGCAATCCATAGATCAGTTCACAACAGTTGGCAGGAACGTTGGATTACTATAGGGCAAAATAAACTGCGCGCCATCCGCCAAAGTATCGAGGACTGGAGCTACTGCGGTCTCTCCCGAAGATGGGAGACTGCCTTGGCACGATTGCGTATTGGTCACACTCTATATACTCATGGGTTCCTCATGGAGGGGTGCCACCCTCCTTACTGTGATGATTGTTTGGTCCCTTTAACTGTGCGGCTCTTGCTGGTCGAGTGTCCTAGTCTTGGGGACCTACGTGTGCACTTTTTGTCCCGGTGTCGCGGGTTGGACGGTGCTTACCGTCTCTCCCTGGCATTGGGAGAGAGGTGTTTCTCTCCGGGACATGAAGTCCATACCTTTATTGAGAAGGCTGGCCTTCTCAACAAGTTATGATGTTTTTAATATTAACATATTATTGTTTTTTAATGTACTCTTGTTCTTTTATGTATTACTTTATTTTAAATATTTTAATTCTATCATAAATTTAGTTTTTTAGTTTTACTTTTCATGTATCTTATGTAAGCAGGTGTCAATAACCCCGCAGTTGCGGCGCCTTAAAACTATAATCAATCAATTGCCAGGATTCAAGACTGACTGATTTAACTGACTTATTATGATTTAACCCTCATTTTTTTTTATTGCCCATTGCCAATAGTGATTCACGATGCCTGTGATAAGTGAGAGTGACGCAGTGCAGTTCTGTCGTTCTGAACCAACGTCGGAAAAAATGATTGCGTTTGATAAGCACAAGTTAAGCTTAGTAGCACAGTGCCTTGAAATAGTTGTTACCTCTTATTGCACTAAAGAGGAGTTGGTAAATTTTGTTTTGTCACATTTATTCCTTGGGGAGTTTGATCTTCCTGTGACTAAGGATGTTAACGTAATAGTGGAGCGGCTTTCACTGAAATAAGCCTCTAAAAATTGGCATACCTTGCACTTTCTTAGAACAAAGCAAATTTGGTCTCATTTGAAGCGTATTGATGTCTATTTGGAGAACATCATGGTTGTAGTTCACGGAAAGGTGTCTGACATAGCAAATTAGCCCCTTATTTGTGAAAACACCCGAAAAAATACCAAATTGCTAAATTTCACTCTACCTTTACATTTTCTTGCATCAAATCATGTTTTTAAGGTTTGACCAACATTAAATCTCTACCTTGGATGTTGCACTTGCATATTTGTAACCATCTTGTGTTAAAGGGGATATGTGGCATGCTTGATTTCTCAGAAATTAAACATTTTTTCACTGTATTTCATTTCAAATGCCCGTAATGGATACAATTTCTGCATCAAAAAGATTCCAAAGTCTGTTTTGATTAAACTTGGAAGATTCCAATGTAAAAGTAATTCATATTCTGTTCCCTGCCTCATACAACTTGGTTAGTTAACCCTTTAGAAGTTTAGAGTCACACATGTAATAATTGTCCACCTCACACAATTGAGCATAATCCGAGCAGATAGAGAAGCAGACCTGTCAATGCATCTTGATGCTGTGATGAAGGCCATACCCTACTTCTTTCTTGCTGGTAGAGTCAACTATGCAAGATATACATCAGCCTATGTAGCAGAAGTAAAGGAGCAGCAGACCAAAGACCTAACTATGTACAATCACATGAAAAGTTGAGGATTTGTTGTGAAGAGGGCCAAAGAAAAAACCTTCAATTGTGTTCCAACTGATCAGGCATTGGAGCAAACCTTCAATCGGGAGGCGAAGACCCTAGGAGGAATTATTGGTTACACCCGCAGGAAGGGAGCTCTGCTGAGATGGCTTCTAACCAGGCCTGTAGCGGGGGAATACTCTGAGTCGTTTAAAGACATTTGTGTTAACCATGGGATCAACCTCTTCCATACTGAACTTGGAAATGCGAGGATGGAGCAGGACAGAAAGGATGCATCCAACATCAAGGATTTCATACTAAGTCAATGCCAAGATCCTTTTGACCTGGATAACATTCCCTCGACATTGGTGAACATCACTACTGGTCAGGTAGCAGCGCCTGAGGTTTAAAAGTCAATGATGGAAATCCCACAGAGAGGACAGAAAGCTACGGATGAGTTCATTGCAGAAAAGATCGACCAAGGGTCTTCTGTTAGCTTTTGGGACCCATTACCTCGAAGTTCAGTGCTGACATTTTCAAGCATGAAAAAAGCCCTCACCTACGACAAGGACAGGAAACTTATCATTGACACAGAGATATTATTCAGAAGACTGATATCAGTTTCAAAGAATCGAGAAGTAGATATGAGATTTGTCATGAGCTTTGAACTAGCTGCTGTACCGCCATCATTATTTCATGATGATGGTTCCATGCGCAAGACTGCAAAGGCTGAACTGACAAAGAAACTTGAAGAAAAATGTACAGATGTGATATAACAGAGCTGCCCGAGATGTCACCCAGTTGTTCATCAATGTACATAATTGATGGCATGGCAATGGTACAATCATTGAATGAGAGCCACTTTAAGACGTTCAACGATTTGGCAGAAATAGTTCAGAAAAGATAGTACACCTTCTTAGAAATCCTTCTCTCGTCATTACACAGGTCACCATCATCTTCCACCGCTATGCTCATGAACATTCCATCAAATCAAATGAAAGAACCCGGAGGTGCAACAAATACCACAGTGGCAACTCATGACATCCAAGGCAGCAGATATGTACCAAATTACAGACTGTTCCTGAAGAATTCTGGAAATAAGGCATTTTTTGGCAAATTTCAGCTTTTTTTTACATCACAAGGAACTGGCCAAGGGCACAACAAAAATGGGTAACACAAAGCCCGCTTAGTTGCCAGTCCCTATAAAGAAATAAGAGAAGTACAGTAAGAAAGTATAAAGACAGTAAGAGAATAAAATAAAAACAGAGGGGTAGGCCAATTTAGTTCGGGATCTGTTGATCTGTCAACTGTCTGTCTGATATGTCTGTTTTAGTAGTTGTATCTGTCAATACATATGTGCAAGTATAGGCGACAAACAACCCAATGGTTCATCAACTGTTCTGGCCGGAGGCTTTAGTAAGGGGGAGGTTGTGAAACAGGTGACTGAGACAGGAGTGTCAGCATTAGACGAGCTGTTTAGTTCGCAAGAGGAGGCAGATACACGAATTCTGCTGCATGCTGCCCATCTATCAAATCATTCGCGAATCATCATTCGAAGTGATGACACTGATGTCCTAATCCTGTTGCTACACTATTGGAATAAAAGACTGCTGTCACCAGAAGTATATTTGCATGCCGGGCATTCCCCAAAACTCGTCAGCTCCGAACGCTACATCCCAGTTCATGAAATAGCAGAATCTATTGGCCCAGAAATGTGTGGATGCCTTCCTGCAGTGCATGCCCTTACCGGCTGTGATACAACTTGTGCTATGTACAGAATTGGAAAACGCACAGCCTACACAGCACTGTCCAGGAATATTGGCCTCTTGAGAAGTCTGCAGCATTTTCATGAAACAGACACTGAAGCTTCCATTGAATCTGCAAGGCATTTTGTAATACTTATGCATGGAAAGCAGGCTCGAAAATTGGGGCAATCAGATACTCTAGAATCTAGATGATTTACGCTTCCTTTGGGTGACCACAACTGACAAACCAGCCGCAATGCTTCCACCAACTGAGCATGCGTTTCAGCAACATGTGCTTCGAGCCAAATACCAGGTTGCAATCTGGTGCACCAGTCACATTGCCAAGCCTGAACTGATGGATCCTGTTGGACACGGATGGAACAGAAATAAAGAAGATGGTGAGCTCCAACCCACCATGTACACAAAAGATTCTGCACCTGTTGAGGTGAGAGACATCACACATTTATACTGTACAGACAATGGTTGCACTAACCCAGGAAAGTGTCCGTGTGCACTAGCATCATTAAAGTGCATAGATATTTGCAGCTGTAGAGGGGAATGTCAGAATCCAAAAAACCAACTTGCTGGGGAGAATGAATCTGAGGTTACTGAGAATTTATAAACTTAGATATTAATGTTCCTCCCCATCCCAATTGAAATGCTATTAGATTGACTCTTCTTAACTTTAAATTAAAGCAAGTTTCTGATTATAATGGTTGTTACGGAATTTGGTGATGAATCTGAGGGAAAGGATCTCATTGAAATATGAATGCTTGTCAAAATATTGGGTATGGTACTCAATTAAGCCATATAATCCTGTCAATTTTTTATGTTGGTGATTAAAGATAGGTAAATTGAAGATATTTGAAGGTTGTCAGTATGATAAATTGCATTTATTAACTTAGGACGTGTAGTATTTAGTTGAAAAAGGAGCAATCGCTATCTCTGCAATCATTTTCCATTTTCCAGGTTCTTACTTGTTTGGCTTTAAGGGGTTAATAACTATGTTATACGATGAGGTTGAGGAAGGTGTGAATCTTAATATTAAACTGAGATCTTCCCAGTTGAATATGAATTTGTTTTGTTCTTTACTTTTTACTATTTGTGTCCATTTCATATGCTTTTATTATGCAATATGGAGAAAAGACTCCAAAAAAAGCCAAATTTCATGGAAATTCTGGGGGTTGCATGACCCCTTTGATATTAAAAAACATATTAATGAGTATGTATGATATCCTAAGGGGACATATAATGGTACTCTAACCTTAAAATTATGATTAAATGTGTGAAACATCAAGATAAAGTGAAATTCTGGAATTCCAAATTTTTTCTGATGTCATCGCAAACAAGGGGTTAATTTGCTATGTTGGACGTCTTTCGGCGAACTACAACCATGATTTTCGCAAAATAGACATCAATACGATTCAAATGAGCCTGGTTTAACTTTGTTCTAAGAAAGTGCAAGGTATACCTCATTTTCTAGCCTGGAAGCCGCTCCACTATAAGGGAGCTTAAGGCGTCATTGCCGGCCAGTACCACTGGCGCAGATAGAACTCCACTGCAGGACACTGCCACAGGTGACTTGCATCTACAATTGGAATTGGCTAAAGTTCAGTTACAGCCTAGGTTGAAGCAGATAAGGAGTATGTTAAGCTAGAGCGTACTAAGCTTTAAATAGATGCAAAGGTCAGACAGAGGGATCCTATTATGTTTGATGTTTCTAAACATGAGAAGCTTGTGCCTCCTTTCTTTGAACGTGATGTGGAGACTTATTTTCGTTCTTTCTAGAAAATTGCTAACAGCCTGTCTTGGCCGAAAGACTATTGGCTTATCCTTTTACAGAGTGTATTGACGGGTAAGGCACAGCGTGCATTCGTAGCTTTGTCAGAGACACAGTGTGCTGATTTCGATACCGTTAAGGCGGAAATATTGAAGGCTTATCAACTCATTCCTGAAGCTTACCGCCAGAAGTTTAGGGAGAGAGGGAAACAACCAAGTCAGTCCTTTGTAGAATTTTCCCGTGTAAAAAGGGATGCATTTGAACAGAGGTTACGCTCTCAGAAAGTTACAAATTTTTCTCATTTATGTGAACTCATTTTGTTGGAAGAGTTTCAGAGAAGTGTTTCGAGAGAAGTCTCGGTCTTTTTACAAGAGAGGAATGTCACTACACTTGAGGATGCGGCAGTACTTGCTGATAATTACGTGTTACTAGATCGAGGCTCCTCTGAGAAGCACCCTCGCTCTGTAAAGGGAGTAGAGGAAAGTCATGCTGATTTTAGGAAACCAGCGACGTCGTTTGGTGGTTCTAGTAACGCTCAAGTCAAAACTAAAGTGGCTGAAATTGAGGCTAACAAGATAACCACTATACCAAGAAATTGTAGTTATTGTGAAAAAGTGGGCCACCAGGTGAAGTCGTGTTGGAAGAGTTCTCGTGATATTTCTAATGCTAAGCCTCTGTTTGTAGCCTCTCCTTCTACTGATAAGGAGATAAATACTGAGACACTTAAGGTAGTTAGCTCTGAGGATAGAGACACAAAACCAGTTTCTCTTGTATCTTGTTCTAGTATTTATGATGTAGGATTAACCCTACCCATTTCGTATGATTGTGAGTTCCCCAAAAAGGGTCGGGGAGATGTTAATGAGGGGTTAGGTACTTATGACCCTTTTCTGTCGTCTGGAACTATTATGGTTGACGGGGAAGCAAGGGAGATAAAGATTCTTAGGGATTCGGGAGCCTTACAGACCTTGTTACTGGAAGGAATGGTGCCGACGAGGGAGACTGGCAAGATAATAATGATAAGCTCGTAATGTGGAGTGTGTTCTGTGCCTCTGGTTGAGGTTTATCTGCGCTCTTCGCTGTTTGTCGGGCCTGCCTTGGTAGGTGTTGTGAAGAAATTACCCGTCCCTGATGTGCATCTCCTCTTGGGTAATGACTTGGCTGGTGGGAGAATGATTCCGACACCAGTGTTATCTGAACGTCCTGAGAAGTCTGTTAGTACTTTACAGTTAGAGGAGAGTTTTCCAGACCTATTCCCCGCGTGTGCTGTCACCCGCGCCATGACGTCTAGCTGCTCGACACCTGAGGGATCCAGTATTCCGGTGGAGAACAGTTGTGAACCTCCTGTTGACAACAACTTCAACTTGGAAGTTCTGTTTAACCCTGAACCTGAAGTAAGTACAGAGATGAGTTTGAACTCTGACACAGGTGGAGGCCGGGAAGCCTTGGTAGCAGCCCAACGTGCTGATGCTGAACTGAGGCGGCTAAGAGAAGTTCTCGCAAACGAAAACGACCCCGCATCTGTTTACTACCTTAATCGTGACGTCCTGATGAGGAGGTAGACTCCGCCTACTGTTTGCCATGAGGATACCGAGTGGACAATGGTACACCAGGTAATTGTTTCTAAATGTTACCGGAATGAAATGATCAGTGTGGCTCATGATAACAATTTCGCAGGGCATCTGGGCATACGAAAAACCCTGGACAGGATACGGCGCTGTGATGTGCGTAACTTAGATAACCCCTATTTAGACCAGCACTTTTTACCCTGCGGTATTGTAAATTATTTGAAAGTCGCGCAGTTAGCCAATTAAGGAAGTAGATGGCGCGCACAGCGGGAGACAGGGCGCTCACCTCGCCTCATTTTTTATGTACGGCGGCCACTCTGATTCCAGCATGCAGTAGCAGTAGACATCCCCCTCTTTATGGGGTGAGTGCAAGGTGTTACTCTTTAGTGTAGATTAGGGATTCATGCTCTAGATCTGTGGTTCTTAACCTTTTCAGAGGCGCCGAACCCCAACGAAAACCTTTGTACACTGGCCAAACCCCTCAAATATGGGGGAAAAGAACTAGATTAATAAAAACATTTAAGACAAAATGATAAAATTTCAAGAGTATATTTGGATAGTAAGAATATAGGAAACACTTGTAGCGCGTTTTCGCGACGTTTGCCAACCTGGTCCAGTCCAGTCTAGACTGGTCCAGGCTGGACTGATGCTCACGAAAATACATCAGTCAGCAGGTTTATAAATCTCTGGACGGAGAAAAAATCCCAGCAACACAATATTGCAAGACCTGTCGCAGCCATGTCAAAAATCTACTATATAACCTATATAACCATCATGTATCATATCTATAGGTACTGGCATCCACTACCCTGGGATTTCCGTATATAGCAGGCATTTTACTTGGTGGAGTACTTAAATTGTTATTAACCCTATTATTATGCAAGTTTTGCCTTGTGCAATGTAGCAGTCATCCCTTGTAGCAGTTATCCCTGCTACCTGACTTCTCAATGAGAAGTCAAGTAGCAGGGGTGACTATGAAAAATTGAATGATGAAATCTCATTTAATTTACCGTCAATAAAACTATATACAGTAGCGGACGTAAATATTGGCGTCGTCGGTCCTATGCCTAACGCGCAGAACACATTCGATAATAATTATGAAGGATGGCTGCTTACTTTGAATTTATACTTTGACGGCATCCCACTACGTCTAACGTCTATTAAGCATAATCAAACAATTTATATCACCTTTTGCAGTAGTGTGGATAGAGGGATTTCTGCCAACATCATGAGTAGCGCTGCATTTTCACGTTATAAACAAAGGCAAACCGGTTCCCAGAGCAAACTACAGAAAAACTAAACATACTCCCATATTTTAATTTATTGGGCATTTGGCAACTCTGCAAGGGAAACTGGGGCAGTGCTCTGTGTTGTCAGTTGTCACTGAGCTCAAGGTCACGACACCCAGTGATCCATTACAGCCTGTGCAGGGAGGTGCCGCGGAGGAGTTGCCAGCCCGCGGCATTTTAAGACAACAGCGTTTTGCCTCTATCTTGCCTCTTCTGTGGACTATGGGGAGGTATAGACCAGTGACAAGTGATGACATTAGTGCTATTTCGTCACTCCACAAGGCAGGACACTCAGTGAAAGATATTGCTGAAAACACAGGCGTTAGTGTGAGAAGTGTCAGCCGTTGGGTGCAACAAATTTCAAACTCTGGTGACGACGATTTGCCGCGGAAAAAATTACCCCTGGCAGGCCCCGTAAAACCCACCCAAGAACATTAAACATCATCAAGCGTGATGTTGATAAGTGTCCCAGTATTTCCGGCAGACAATTAAAGGAAAATAACCATGTACTGCTGGGTGAAGTGTCTGTCAGGACAGTGCGACGTCGAGTCCATGACGACCTTGGATTTAAACACTTTGTTGCGCGACCTAAACCTCTCCTAAAAGAGGTTCATAAGGACAACAGACTTCAGTTCTGCCGCAAGTACCTCCCTTGGGATACTGAGAACTGGAAAGGAGTACTTTGGAGTGATGAGGCAAAATTTACAGTTACCAGCAGCAGGAAAAAGAAAGTTTATCGCCCCCGGGCAGTGATCCGTACGCGCCAAAGTTCACACACAACACTGTAAGATTCCCAGATTCCTTAATGGTGTGGGGATGCTTCTCTTTCCATGGTGTTGGGAAACTTGTGGTGCTCCCCAAAAATGAGTCAATGAACCAATATAATTATTTGGAACTGCTGTGTGACAATCTGCCTGATTGCTTCGAGGTGTGCCAAGCCCACACATTCGTGCAGGATAATGCACCCTGCCACAAAGCAAAATCGGTGACAACCTGGCTTCATGACTGCTCTGTGGACTTCATTGAGGATTGGCCAGCCTATTCTCCTGACCTTAATCCCATTGAAAACTTGTGGTCCATTATCAAACGCAAGTTATGTGACCATGATACCTCCACGCTTCCCCGACTAGAAGCGGCACTCTTCAAATTGTGGACAGAAATCCCTCTGTCCACGTTACAAAACTTGATAGAGAGTGTCCATCACGTTTGAAAGAGTGCATTAGACGTAAGGGGATGCCAACAAAGTATTAATATTAAGGTAAGTAATCACTGTTTATTGTACCATCATATTTGTTTTACCGCGTTGGGCTACGGGCTGACGACGCCAATATTTACGTCCGCTACTGTATAGTCGCCACTGCACTAATGTCGCAGGGGGGCATATATTACAAGTTTTAGCATCACTACAGACTTGTATGTGCCACTGAAGAGACGTGCACAGTATGTAGTTTACATTATCTACATAACACTATAGCCTATACAATTTATACATGTCTTCAGTGACACATAAAAGTCTGTAGTGATGCTAAAATTAAAATATATAGCGCCTGGTGACATTAGTGCAGTGGCGCCTATAGTGTTGCTGACGGTACATTCATTTCTCAAGATGTTGTTTCAGCAAATTGCGAATATTGTAATTTTTTGTGAAATTACTTTAGTCTTATGATCGGCTATCATGGTGTTGCATGTCTTATCAGCAGCACGAGAAGCTCCTGGTCGTCTTCCCCGCTGACTATAGTGCGCATGCGCCAGTTCTCCCCACACTGGGCCAAGGTGGTCCTGCTCGCTGGGTTGGACCAGTCTAGCCCGTTCCATTCTTGTTCAGCCCACCTCGCGAAAACAGTGTCCGCCCGGGACTGAGCAAGTCCAGACCGAGCTAGAACGGTCTTGAAAATGCGCTATTGGAAGCAGTGGCGTCTTTGTAAAGGGGGGAGGTGAACACAGTGCAGTGGTGGTACAGTGGTGAATCCAGGATTATTTAAAGGGGGGCTGGGTGAAGCGAAGTGAGCCTCTACAGCTGGGGGATTTAAAGAGGGGGTCATAATTATTTTGAAAATCAAGCTTTTTTTAGGGCATTGTGAGGCCTCAGATGGGATAATTGCACTAATTTGATATTCAATGGCAAAACGATTTATGTCTCTTTGGGGGCAAAAGACAAGGGGACAAAAATCGTTTTGGGGTCGGCATGGTACTCGATACATGGTACAATGGTACATGGTACTCGAAATGGAACTCGGCCATGCCCCCCCCACCTACCCCTATATACACGCCAGTGCTCGGAGGGAGAGAGGCGGGCGAACACACACATACACGTACACACAAAAAGGATACTTGATAGCAATGTATATATAGCTGTGTCCGGAATGGAGATAAATGACAAAGAGGACTTGTATGTATGGGACGTATGAGCCACAAGAGGTCATACGAAGAAACTTAAGAAGAAGGTGCTTGAAGGACATTAAGAAGACAGTTTTTCCTATCAGTGCATTGCTATGTGGAATAGCCTGGACAGTGAAATTATAGATGCAAATAAAAATCATGTTTTTTTTCAAAGCTAAGATTGAGCAATTGAGACAAGACGGAACCCCACGAGTGTAACTCATTTCCCGTATATTACAACTAGGTAAATATAACTAGGTAAATACATAGCTCTCCCTCCACTGCACTGCTTGAATTTATGTTAATTTCGCGTATAATTTACTCTGGTGAATAATCTGGCATTACAATAATAGTAAAATTGCAATATGTTTCGGAGGGCCTCCGCCGAACCCCTGAGATTGGCTCACCGAACCCTTGGGGTTCGGTCGAACCCAGGTTAAGAACCACTGCTCTAGATAAACTGTGTGGGTATATGTGTAAATATAGAGATATATATTAAGAGTTTTGTGAGTCACAGTAACGTAGTAGTCGTAGTCACAGTTGTGAGTTTTGTAACAGTGAGGACCATGTGTTTCTTTCAGGGACACACCCTGGGGACCGAAGCCAGCCTTGTACCCACGTGCCTTTTGTTAGACATTACGTAGGAGATATTGTTAGGGAGTAGGATGTGGTAGGACAGTGTGATAACTTTTCATTTCCCGTGGTGTCCTGTGCTGGTTTCTTTGGGTTATTAAATATTGTTAGGGAGTAAGATGTGGTAGGACAGTGATAACTTTTCATTTCCCGTGGTGTACTGTGATGGTTTCTTTGGGTTATTAAATATTGTTAGGGAGTAGGATGTGGTAGGACAATGATAACTTTTCATTTCCCGTGGTGTCCTGTGTTGGTTTCTTTGGGTTATTAAGTATATTTGTACCATGCCACGTCCGATTTGCTTCCCCCTCTAATAACCAGTGCCTTGTTTACCGTAACCAGTAACTACCTCTCGCCGGCCTACAAGTAGCACGCTACCATAACACCTTCTAAAACACCATACGCTACTTAATAACATTACATTTCGTGCCTTCAAGGTAAGATTTTATTTGACACATTACATTTGGTGATAGCGGTTAAGATCAAGTTGATCACGTAATATTTCGACCCTCCGGTCGTTCACTTGATCCCTAATAACTCTAAATTATATAAAAAAAAAAAAAAGGTTATGGGTGCAACCCCCGTAAATTCACCACCAGTTAAGCTAAGTGACTTAGACCCGACCAAGACAGACGACGACGAACGCCCCCCCGGTCTTGAAGAATGGAAAGTATTTGCAATGACTCAGAATGCCAGCCTACGCACTATGACAGAGGCCATTCAGAGTTTTTTCAGGTTCCCGTAACGTAACAAAGCCAGGAGACATACACATTTTAGAATTACACCAAATGCATGGATTGGATTCCACAAGCCGACTAAATTTATTTTTCGAACAAGTAGTGTCGTGCAGTGTGTTAAGCTCGGAAAGAATTAAAGTAGCAAAAATGAGAGTAAGTGTTGAATTAGCATTACTACTTCAGTCGTTAACGAGTACAGTGTCGTTTGTGTGGGATGACCTTAAAGCCAAACTAAGAAGTGAATTTGCGACTGAGATAAACTTTGATAGGGCTTGGCAGCAGCTTAACGAAGTAAAGTATGACTGGATCGATAGCCCTCAAGCTTTTGTTAACCAATATATTTGCCAGTACTCTATCTTAGAAACCAAATTCAGTCAAGAGGCCTTACCAAAACGAAACCCTCTTATCAATAAAAAAAACTTTTGCGGGGCATGCCAGAGGAAACGCGAGAAAAACTAAGAAGTTTCCTGGAAAAAGGAATTCCTCTTAACATGTTTGTTGACCGTCTAGAAGAGGACTTTACGGTTGGCCAGTGTAGAACGAAAGGTATCCATGGTGACCAACACTACTTGCAGTGCCCCCGAGACAAAAGACACCGTCGCGGAGTTGCAAAAACAAGTAGAAATGCTGACACATAAGCTTGGTCAGATATCACCCCAAACCCGTCAGCTTTGGTGCTCGTATTGCCGGAGTACTACTCACGATGGTAAGGATTGCTCACAAAGACCCCCTTACGGAGCCTGTTACGATTGTTTAAGACGTAATTGTCGTCGAGGACACCCCAATGCCCAAGTAAACGGTCCTGGAGAAATTGACTAGTTCAGCCAAATATGTCTCCCACCATTCAGTTGTCAGTGAATGGGAAAATTGTGTCAGCTGTGATAGATATCGGCAGTGATATAACTTTGATAAAGGAGTCAGTTTTGCCCAAGTTAAAAGCTAAATTAAACACCAGGAGAACTTTACCAAACCTAAAAGGAGTTACAGGGACCCCATTGCGCATATTAGGGACCGCCAAGCTAAATATCTCAGTAGGCTATGTAACCGAGACCGTGCAATGTATACCAGTAGTACCTGACCACTACTTGGAAACTGACCTTTTGTTGGGTGCAGACGTGCTAGGGAAAGCAACGTTAACTTGGGAAGCAAATAATAACACTGTAACATGGGGAAGTGCTAGTTACCCTATTCGATCTATTCACAAGGCTTACGCTAGTACCCGGTCAGTAAAGAAGTCAAAATCCTCTTTTGGTGATGACTCAGTCGTTAAGCCTCGAGCACTCCGTGTTACCCAAACCCTAACAGTCCCTCCTCACAGTAACACCCCTTGCCTGGTTAAAATCAAAGAACCGCCCGGTACAACTATATTGGTGAAGCCATTTCCCCGAGCGAAACAGGTATGTTTTCCATATTGTGTGAGATCAACATATTATCTGGCCCGTGGAAAACAGCAGTGCACGACCCAAAGTAGTAAAAGTAGGAACGTATTTGGCCGATTATAGTAAAGTAGATATACCAGAGGGAGACAACACCAAGACAGTGCAGGCCATAAAACACCTACATAATGATTTAATCGCCTCTGTAGTAGAACTTCCAGATAAAGCAGGTGGAGACAGAATAACAAGACTAAAAGAGCTAATAGATCTTCTTGAATGGAGCCATTTAACGGAACCGCAAAAACAGTTGCTAATAGAAACTATCACTCATCATAACCAGTTGTTTATTCTGAACAAAGATGAGCTGGGAAAATTTGAAAGTCCACCAGCGGAAATAGTCCTTAAAGATCCAACCCCGGTTAGAAATCCGTTATACCGTTACCCAGAACAAGCGAAAGAGTTAATAGAACAAATAATAAATGAAATGAGGGAGAAGGGCGTCATGAACCTTCCACCGCCGCATGGTTAAGTCCGATGGTGCTTGTCAACAAACCAGACGGTACTAAACGAATGTGCCTAGATTATAGGAAAGTAAACGAACGGTTAGAAACGGACATTTACCCTTTACCCCGATTGGAAGAGTTAGTTGATGCTGCGGCCGGAAATAAATTCTATGCCACCTTAGACTTAAAGGACACACTCTGCTACCGGCTTCCGCTGGGTGCAGACGTGCTTCGGCCTGCTCCTGGTTCTCTCAGCTTGGTTCCTGACACGCTGGCTCGACTCCTGTTTCCTGTGAGTGCGCACCATGGAGCCCTCGGGCCCTGTCTCTCTTGTGGACCTTCTTGATGCTGACCTGGCGCTGAACGACGATGATGGTGTTATGTCTCTGGAGGACTGGCCGTCATCACCTCACCATGGCCGCCATTCTGCGCTGGTCCCGGGTGCCGAAGCGGCCCCGCCTTCCCCCGTGCCGCCCCTCGCTACGCTTCACCACGCCCAACAGGCCCCTTCCTCCCGTGCGGCCCCGTTGCTGCGCGCCCCTCCGCCCCCAGCTTTCGCGCCCAGGGATGCCTACTGTTCGCCCCTGGAATAGCTGGAGGGTAGGGGCGACCAGGCGAAGTTGTAGGGTGGTGTAAGGCGGCTCACGTACCAGCCGCCTGGTCCGGTCAGGTAGGGGAGGATGTAAACACCATGGCCGCTCGTTCCAGACTGACTTTATTTCACACTCGCGCTCAATATTACACTTAGTGAAACGAGTCTTAATTATCCTAAAACTATCTAAATAAACAAAGCAAAAATAACTGAATTAAATAAACCCCAATGGTCCAAAGGTACAAACCCATTCCCAACATTCTCCCAACCATAGGAGTATAACTAAATATACTCCTATACTAACAATGGTTTGAAAACCCCACAATACATAAATACAGGCACACTTCAGCACACACACACATACCATGACTCAAACTCTACCCTTGTGTGTGTGTCACATACACACACACCACAACTCAAACTATATCCTAGTGTGTGTGTCACATACACAAACACCACGCCTCAAAACTATACCCTAGTGTATGTGTCACATACACACACACCACAACTCAAAACTATACCCTAGTGTGTGTCACATACACAAACACCACGCCTCTTCAGCACACACACACACACACATACCTCAACTCAGACACAACAGATCGCCTCTGCTTGCCGCCAAATGATCACCTCTGTAACCCCCAAAATGATCACCTCTGTTTGCCACAAAAATGTCAGTACCAAACCAGGCACATAAGACTACCAACAGGCACAACAGACAGCACCACTGGGCCACTCCTACGTCTCTAACTCCTCAAAACCAACTCCTTCTCAAACTCCTGTTTCAAACTAACACCTCTACTACATACCAAAGGTGACTGCAAGGTGAGTCATAACTAGTAGTAAGAGTGACTGCAAGGTGAGTCATACGTCTCAAACTAACTCCATCTCAAAACGAACACCTCTACTACATCTCCTCCTCCACCTCTACTACATACCACAT
Source organism: Chionoecetes opilio (assembly GCA_016584305.1). Classification (NCBI taxonomy): domain Eukaryota; kingdom Metazoa; phylum Arthropoda; class Malacostraca; order Decapoda; family Majidae; genus Chionoecetes; species Chionoecetes opilio. The sequence continues at coordinate 134,923 of JACEEZ010013203.1, forward strand.
ACCAGGGCTGGCCAGGAGGTGGGGGTCCTCCCCGCCACTGGGCTCGACAGGAGTGTTGGTCCTCCCCGCCACTGGGCTCGACAGGAGTGTTGGTCCTCCCCGCCACTGGGCTCGATAGGAGTGTTGGTCCTCCCCGCCACTGGGCTCGACAGGAGTAAGGGCCCGGCAGGAACAAAGGCCCCGGCAGGAACAAAGGGCCCGACAGGAACTAAGGGCCCGACAGGAACTAAGGGCCCGGCAGGAACAAAGGGCCCCGGCAGGAACTAAGGGCCCGGCAGGAACTAAAGGCCCGACAGGAACAAAGGGCCCGACAGGAACTAAGGGCCCCGGCTGGAACTAAGGGCCCCGGCTGGAACTAAGGGCCCGGCAGGAACTAAGGGCCCGGCAGGAACAAAGGGCCCCGGCAGGAACGAAGGGCCCGGCAGGAACTAAGGGCCCGACAGGAACTAAGGGCCCGACAGGAACTAAGGGCCGGCAGGAACTAAGGGCCCGGCAGGAACAAAGGGCCCGGCAGGAACAAAGGGCCCCGGCAGGAACTAAGGGCCCGGCAGGAACTAAAGGCCCGGCAGGAACTAAAGGCCCGACAGGAACTAAGGGCCCGACAGGAACTAAGGGCCGGCAGGAACTAAGGGCCCGGCAGGAACTAAGGGCCCGGCTGGAACTAAGGGCCCGGCTGGAACTAAGGGCCCGGCTGGAACTAAGGGCCCGGCTGGAACAAAGGGCCCCGGCAGGAACTAAGGGCCCGGCTGGAACTAAGGGCCCCGGCTGGAACAGCCTTTTCAGAGGCACACACAGTGACGGTCTCTTTCCAAGTCGAGTTAGCCGGCCCTGTCCCAGCAGCCATGTTAGGCTCACTCTCCTCGGCCAGCTGACTGGCTGGTCATCTGTCAAAGTTGACAACTTTTCGTCCACTGACTTCCTTCGCCAATTATTACGTACGGGATCACTTGAACTCACAGTATCCCGGGTCTGGGCACCATGTTCGCCCCTGGAATAGCTGGAGGGTAGGGGCGACCAGGCGAAGTTGTAGGGTGGTGTAAGGCGGCTCACGTACCAGCCGCCTGGTCCGGTCAGGTAGGGGAGGATGTAAACACCATGGCCGCTCGTTCCAGACTGACTTTATTTCACACTCGCGCTCAATATTACACTTAGTGAAACGAGTCTTAATTATCCTAAAACTATCTAAATAAGCAAAGCAAAAATAACTGAATTAAATAAACCCCAATGGTCCAAAGGTACAAACCTATTCCCAACACCTACATTAAGCTTCTGTTTCGGGACAACCCATCTGTGGCCATCAAGCTTCGGTGGTTGTCTGAGGTCAACGATGAAAGTTTCATCTCGACCGTGACCAGGCTGAGGTCAAGATGGCTGCCATTACATCTCGTTTCGTCTACATCTCCCGCCACCGCCCGGACATTGTCACCAGCGTAACATATGGAGAGTTCTTATCCCTTCCTCTCGAGATCCAAGACTCGCCGGACAAGCCCCGTAAGTTCCCTACATACCTCCTTACCCGTTACCCTTTCTGCAGTGATCCAGCCCTGGCCAAGGAGCTGCCGGGCGTCTACTCGGCTCGCCGCTTCTACCAGAAGGGCTCGGCTATTAACCGTTTGGTCGTTACTTGGAGCCTTCCTCAACCACCTCCCCCGAGTGTCGCCTTTAGCTTCCTTCCCAGCCTGCCATCCTGTGAGTTTCGCAGGATGAAGGATGAACAGCCGTGGTGCTTTCGATGCTGGGGCTTCGGTCACATCTCTCAGTATTGTTTCGCGGCGGAGCGGTGTGTTTGGTGCTCAGGCCCCCACGACTCCCGCTCGTGCCCTCACCGCGCCCCTCCACCAGCTGCCCCTGCTTCTGATTCAGCCTCGACGCCTCCTCAGGTCTCCCCACCGGACACCTCTCTCTGGGAGTGTCCCCGTTGTCACCAAGCCGGGGTTAACGTCTGGCACGGCTGTGCAAGACGCCAGACTGTCGCCGCTCCTGCTGCCACGATAATTCCTCAACTCGCACCTCCACTACCACCTCCCCGCAGTACCCCTCACCCTGCCTTACCTACCGCTTCGGTCTCTCCGCAGGTGACTGCACTCAGCAATACTGTTGCCGCTCTCCAGTCCCGGATTGCTTCGCTTGAAGCGGCTATTGATGGAGTCGAGGCTCGCCTGGATCGTTTAGCTGAGCAGCACGCCACTTTGGATACTTCCCTGCAGACCGTGGCTGAGTCTCAGAGGGTCATTATTGCTTCCGTCGCCACCTTCGCGAAGAAGATGGATCTCTTTGCCGCTCGTTTCGAGACCCTGCCTGCTACCGTTGCCCCCAGGGCGCCTCCCTCGTGTGGTGCCCGCGCCACACCCTTTGCCCGCGCCTCACCCCCTGCCCGCGCCGCCGCCGCCTCATCGCCTGGTCGTCGTACTCTTCGGGGCAGAGTTCGGTGACCAGGTGGTGCTTTCTTTGTGCGGCCCGATCGTTGCAGACTCCCTTTCCTGTCTACGTCTTTTTTGTCCCTGTGTGTGTGTGTGTGTGTGTGTGTGTGTTTGGCGTGCCCTGCGTGGCACGAGTGCTCTGTCTCAATTCATCCCATGGCCATGCTTGTTACTAGGTGTGTCGCCTTCGGGCGTAATAAATTAATCAAAACAAAAAACAAAAGACTTAAAGGATGCTTACCATCAAGTGGAATTAGCCGAGCACAGCCGTGACTTAACTACATTTAGCGAAGGTATCGCTCTATATCGGTGCACTCGCTTACCCTTCGGAATCTCGTCTTCACCAGCGTTATTCTCGAGACAAATTGCACGAGTCCTAGCCCCACTGAAAAAGGAAGGATGGGTACATAATTATCTTGACTAATTTGGCCAAGAAAGAATAATACTAATTTGGCCAAGAAAGAAGTAAAATTTTATTGGAGTGAAAAGTGCCAACAGTCATTCGAGAGCCTTAAACATAAACTCGTCGATGCACCCGTACTAGTAAAAGCCAAAATCGGGGAGCCATACATCTTAACTATTGACGCGAGTCAAACTCATTTAGGCGCAGTCTTAGGACAAATTCAAGACGATGGAAGAGAAGCCGCCATCGGTTACTTCTCCAAAAAAATTAAAACCCGCCCAGAAAAAATATTCAGTAACTGACAAAGAGGCATTGGCCATAGTGTTGGCCTGTCGTAATTTTTCGCATTTTCTATGGGGCACCACTTTCACCATCCGTACTGATCACCAACCCCTGGTAACCATATTTAAGCGTAAAAGCAAATCACCAAGAATGAGCAGGTGGATTCTAAAAATGCGTGAGTACACTTACAATATTTCTTATACCAAGGGCAAAAATAACGTAGTGACCGACCAACTGTCTCGCCCGGTAAATCTCATCTAAGCCGAGTTGAACAGGGAGACATGGTTAGGAAAAACCAAGGATGAAATGAGAGAGTTACAATATCAAGAACCCGTTTGGGGCGAACTCATTGATTATTTGAAAGGAGGAGCACTTCCGAGACACCGGTATTATAAAAGCATCTTGGATCAATTTGAAGTAGAAGAAGACATACTGTATAAGGTCATTAGAAAAGTAGACAGGAGCCTTCATGTACTAGTAGTGCCTCAGTCTTAAGACAACAAGCGTTGAAAATGGCCCATGAAAAACTGTCAGGACATTTAGGGTTATACAAATCACTCAGGAAAACCGAGAGTATGTTTTACTGGAACAATATGTTAACCGATGCGAAAAAATACGTCAAAGAATGTTACGTATGCCAAAAACACAAGACTAGCCCTGGATTACAGCAGCTTTGGTAAGAGTTACCACCAGTTAGCACGCCATTAGCTAGAGTGTCTTTAGATTTAATAGATTTGATATCAGGACACCAAGGATTTAGATATGTGTTGACAGTGTTAGATCATTAGATCGCCATAATCCAAAGACCATTGGGGTTAATTTGCCAGAAGTGTCCGGGACGAGTGATGAGCTCGTGTTGGCACACGAACTGTTACAAAGGACCCATCTAAATATGGCGCGCAAGTTTCGAGAGGTGGCGAACCGACACAGGCATAACTTGCGAGTACAAGTAAACTCTTTGGTGTGGGTGAAAGCCGAGACAGTGATGCCAGGCGTGAGTAGCAAACTTCAAGCCCGCTGGGTTGGTCCGTATAAAGTGAAAGAAAGTATATGAGACGGCAGTGCGTATATATTGGTGAACGTGTTCGATGGAGTGGAACTGCAACGAGCCGCGGAAAAAGTGAAACCGTATTTTGGGGAGGAACAGTGGATCACGAAATCCCAAGAAATATTCGTACCGGAACATACACTCCAGGAACCTATAATGCCCCGTGTTCGTAGACCGCCACAGAGACTGATAGAAGAGCTGTGAGGAGGGTAACGTTACAAGTTGTAACGGTGTGTGGGTTTTTTTGGTTAGATTTTTTTTTTTTTTGGTTAAACCAAAATGAGTTTTTTTTTTACTTTTGGGTTTTTTTTTTTTTTTTTGGTTTTCAGTTACCATAGGAACAACTATGATAATTATTCCGTATAAGACGTATTCGTTAGGAATACGTAATGCAGATCTACAACCTTCACCCCGATATCTCTTCAGGACGCATTTGAGCTCTGAACAGAGTTGTAGAACTACCTGTGGGATGTAAGATAGGATGCCTGTGTATTTATTTATTTTTGTTTTTTGTATGTTAGGTAGGTTGATTGTGATTTATACAGATGTTACACAAAGTTCAATTCTCAGTGCAGAGAGCGAAGGCAACTCCTAGGTTAGGAAGCCTAGATTGTGATGAACGGATAAAGTTAGGTCGACGGGTATTGTATCTCAGTCATGTTAATTGATTTTTGTCTGTGTGAGACATACTAGATCTCAGTTGAGGTCCTTAAGCTGAATTGTGGAGAAGGAGGGAGCAGATTAGATAGTTAAAATTCCCCAGAGTAAAGAAGTGCTTCGCCCAGAGGGGAGAGTTGTGTGATGTGCGTAACTTAGATAACCCCTATTTAGACCAGCACTTTTTACCCTGCGGTATTGTAAATTATTTGAAAGTCGCGCAGTTAGCCAAATCAGGAAGTAGATGGCGCGCACAGCGGGAGACAGGGAGCTCACCTCGCCTCATTTTTGATGTACGGTGGCCACTCTGATTCCAGCATGCAGTGGCAGTAAACATCCCCCTCTTTATGAGGTGAGTGCAAGGTGTTACTCTTTAGTGTAGATTAGGGATTCATGCTCTAGATAAACTGTGTGGGTATATGTGTAAATATAGGGATATATATATTAAGAGTTTTGTGAGTCACCATGTAACAGTGAGGACCATGTGTTTCTTTCAGGGACACACCCTGGGGACCGAAGCCAGCCTTGTACCCACGTGCCTTTTGTTAGACATTACGTAGGAGATATTGTTATGGAGTAGGATGTGGTAGGACAGTGCGATAACTTTTAATTTCCCGTGGTGTCCTGTGCTGGTTTCTTTGGGTTATTAAATATTGTTAGGGAGTAGGATGTGGTAGGACAGTGATAATTTTCATTTCCCGTGGTGTACTGTGATGGTTTCTTTGGGTTATTAAATATTGTTAGGGAGTAGGATGTGTTAGGACAGTGATAACTTTTCATTTCCCGTGGTGTCCTGTGTTGGTTTCTTTGGGTTATTAAATATATTTGTACCATGCCACGTCCGATTTGCTTCCCCCTCTAATAACCAGTGCCTTGTTTACCGTAACCAGTAACTACCTCTCGCCGGCCTACAAGTAGCACGCTACCATAACACCTTCTAAAACACCATACGCTACTTAATAACATTACATTTCGTGCCTTCAAGGTAATAGTAGGGTCACTTAGGGCGATTCGCTTCACATTAGGTGAAGGAAGTATTTTGAGGGTTTATCCAAAAGCTTTTTGGCCGCTAAAATCCGAAAATCGTTTGGGGTCACTCGTTAGCTTAATTTTTCCCGCCATTTGAAATTTGGAAATTTTGGAAAAAAAAAATTGGCAATTACAAATTGCAAAATAAACCAGACGTCGTAGAACCTCGTTTTGGACTCAAATTAAAGCTTTTTAAGATGCATAAAATTTTATTTAGTACTCCGGGGTTTTGTACTTTTTCGCATTACTGAACTAATGGAAATTAGAGATAAGGGGAAAAAAATGGAAAAAAAAAAAAAGGGAAATAATTTTGGCCTTTAAATTTCCATCAAAAGTCATGAAATTTTTTCTGGCTGTACTGTTCTCATAAAGGCATCCCGTTGATTAAAAAAAGGAAATTTTTTCTCTGCTGCCCCCTCATGGTCGTTTTTTATGAATACGGTAATAATTTCGCAAAAAAATGTAAAATTTCATTGGCTATAATTTAAAAATTAGCTATAAACCTGTAATAAAAAAAATTCATTTATTTATCGCACTTTTTCCTTCCCAGGTCTCGCAATGAAATCGTGTGTCATTTGCGGGCAACTAAGGGAGATGTGGTCTTTCGCCCTCGGACCCCAAGGAGATGTTGGGAGTATCGGGCCCAAATGGGCTTCAAAAGGGCGAATTCGTAGAGGCCCCAGGAGGCCTCTAAAAGGGACATTGGTCTGGCACCACAGTGCATTGCTAAATCCAGCCCCACAAATTCGGGGAGGCAGTAGGGAATGAGCAACGGGCCCTTGCGGCGGAGGCCCCAAACCCCCCGGCCCTTTTAAGGTAAAGAAATTTTTTTTTTTTTTCCTTCGGCATCGCCCCCTGAAAGACCTCCCGGGGAGCATGCCCAGCGGGTCAGCCTTCAACAGCCGACTCGGGGGTTTTTCCCCCTGTCCCACCGACGACAATCGACCTTCCCCCTTCTACTCTCCAGCCCCAGATACTCGTAAATATTCACCATGATGAAAAAATGGAAAAAATAAAACAAGCGCTAAACGGCGATGGGGCTCCGGTGCTTGTTTGCACATGGGCCCTTCTCAAAGCTCCGGGAATCAATTTGAACTTGAAGAAGGAAAACTGGATCGTCCCCCTTGGCGCCTACACTCGCATAGCCATCTGCGGGGGGCTCGGGTTTTCCTGGGGGAGCGGCTTCGACAGGTGCTCCACGAGTGGGGGTTACGGACCCGCCCAGTCCGGCGTTTTTGGCCCCGGAAACCACGTAACCGGGGAAAATTGAGGCCCCATAATCCTCAAAGTGCACTCCTAGCTCTCAAGTTCTCTTCCGGGACAAGGAAGCGCGAAGAATTCGCCGTCCAGGATTGGGCAGAGGAGGGAAGACTGGATTCCTTCAAGAAACCCCTCGAGATCCTTGACCCAAGCTGCAGATCCTAGGTCAGCGGGATCAGACGACAGTCCCTTGAGAAATTTCTCCATGACTACCAAGATGGTCCTCCTGTTTTTTAAACTACCCGGGCGTGGGGACAGAGACTGGGCGCTGCACCTGAAGATTGGAGGATTTTCGGACCGTTTTTTCTTCGCCATGAACAAAGCTCCTACGCCCCCGGGTTCGCCCCGGTTTACGTGGCCATGTGCAGGACCTCCCCCCCCCTCAAGAATCCAAAGCGTGGCGTACTTGGAAAAAACACTGGGTCTTTTCCGAAGTCTTTGGGTCCCTTTTTCACGTCCCTTGGCTGCGCCCAGCCTTGGAACAGGTAAACGGACTCTAAAAGGTGAGGTGGGCTTGTAGGGATCACGAAAAATCCCTCGACGAGGACCAAGTTTTTTTTGATCCAAGACGAACTCTTGGCAATCAAGGCCAAATCATTGGGAAGTTCTGCTACGGCATAAAAGCAACCCACAAGGACAGCCCGGGGCCCAAAAAGAAGACACACGAGATGCCAAAGAGGTTCCCTGTCTTCTTCGCCGCATAACCCCTTCCTCGCGGAAAGCCCAACTCACCACCGCCCTTTTTCCGAAAGGTTGTTCCAGATAAGATGGTGGACGCCCCTGACAAAAACGAGGAGATTTGGAAAAGGAAGCTCTCTTGAAGTCGAAGAGGGAAGGACAGGACTGCGCAGCAAAGTCCAGGGGAGGTCCTGCTCGTCAGCCTACCAATACATTCAAACGCGGGGCAAGAAAGCCAAATTTTTCAATGGGGGAAGCAGGTGATTTCGGGGGTCCTCAGACTTCACTCGGCGCCTCTGCTCGCCCCCCAACCGACAGCAGTCGGCCTTCGCACCATCATCCCCAACTATGAGCTCCCCCTGTTCCCTCTTGCCCTTTTTGACGCCCAAAGGCCCACCCGCGGGTCACGAAAAAAAGTGCCCTTCTCGGGTTTTCGGAGAAGATGAACGGGGCGGTCTCCACGGCCTCGCAAACCCCTTCATCCTCTCGCTGCGGTCCTCGACGGGATGGCTATCCTTCAGCACACCCCGTTTCCGGGCTCAGCAAACTTTAAGGCTGGTTGGATCCCCCTGCAGAGAGTTCCCAAAGGGGGTTGGCTACGGGGGGGTTTGCCCTTGTCTTTGACAGGTCGACATCGGGGCGTCCCCCCAAAGACAAACGAGGGGGAAAAGCGAGCCCGAGGTGGAGGATACGATACGACATCCAAACGCGCGAGGATCAAAGCTGAATGACCATGGTAACATCTTTTCCCCCCAAAAACAAAAGACTGCTATGACCTCTCTCATTGCTCCCAAAACCACACCATTCATGGGGATTCGCGCGTCTGCCGTGCGCGACAAAGCCGTGGCACTTCTGGGCCGGGCGGAGCCAAGTTCGCTTCAAACAAAAGGAAACGGACACTAAGAGATATATCATCTCTCCATGCTCGCAAAGATGTGGGGGCAACCCTAGTTTCCCCCGGCCTGACGTCCTGTCCCCCCCTCCTCCGACACTTTCCCCAAGATACCTCCCAACACGTTTCCTCCAGCTTGCAAGCCCACTTTCAACGTTTTACTCCCAGTGAACTGGGGTCTCCGCGGATGTGATACGTCCTTCCATGCTCTACGTTGCGACACCCCTTGCGCCCTCTTCAGGAAAGGCAAGTTGCAAATTGCCTGTGTTCCAGGGCGGCCGCCCCGGGACCCTCGCGCTTTGGGTCACTCCGAAGCCCTGGTCCCCTACGCAAGAGAGCCTGGGACGTGCTGTGCCGATTCGTGAGCAAATTTACGGGTATACCGCTCTCTTCCCCCAGGCGAGGTGGACGGCCTTCGAAGAAGAAAGGTTGGGGCAGCACGCCCCTCCGAAAGTCAACGCCACCACCCCGCACATTTGCGGCCCAGCTACGGGCCCTCGTCTGGGAGGGGGCTGTGAAGAAGGAGTTTTGGTGACCCTCGACCCCCAAGTACGGCTAGGACCAAAACCTGGCGCCCCATCCCTTCCACCCCGCCTCCCGCCCCGCAAAGTATCATGGTGGGATGCAGTGCGGATGCAAGACGAACTGCTCGACCAATCGCTGGGCCCCGTCAACCCTGCGATCCTGTTCGGGCTTTAGATTGCTCCCCCGAGATGTCATCAAAGACGAGGAAAATGGGGGTGGGACGTCGATGGCTAGACGACTAAAATTCGATTTTTTTCAAAATTGTGAACGCTCGCTATCGAAATAAGGGATTTTTTTGTTTTAATTGTTTTTTTCCAAAAAAACGCGGAGGAGACTCGGTTTTTTGTTGTTTGAAATTTTGTGTTCTTTAATACTCGGGGCACTTCGGGCGGAAAAAAGGCTTTCGCTTTTACCTTAGGGGAAGGAAGTATTTTGAGGTCTTATCCTAAACATTTTTCAGTTGAAATACCCTGTTTTTACCCGCAATAATTGTACCCACCCTTCACAAATTCTTAATTAAATGGTCCTAAGAACAAATTTTTTTGTTATTTTACTTTTTTTTTTCTAATTAAAATTTTGTTTTTTTTTTTTTAAAAATCGGCTTTTAAAGGGCCCAAAATTTTTTCCTTTTTTAAATTTTTCCCCCAATTTTTTTTCCACTTATCTCTAATTTCCTTTTAAAATCAGAATCCAAAAAAGATACAACCCCGGGAAATATCAAAAAAATTTTTTGCACTCTTAAAAAACTTCAATTTGAGTCCCCAAAAAGAGGTCCTACCGGGCTGGTTTTCATTCTGCAATTTGTAATTGCCAATTTTTTTGCCAAATTTCCCAAAATTTCAAATTGCGCTAAAAATTACCGCAAGGTGACCCAATACGATTTTCGGTTCACGGCACAAAATGCTTAGGTAAAACCTCAAAATCTTCCTTCACCTAAGGTGAAGCGAAAGCCTTTTTTCCCCCCTAAGTGACCCGCATAAATTTTATTTGAACCTCTACGGCCCGGGTTCGTAGAGATGGGACAGTATTCGCTCTGTCACCGTGGCAGATGGTGGGTAAGCCAAATGCCTCTATTCCCCCGCCCCTCTATACCCATACCTGCTTTCAAAGAGCCTTTTGCCAAAAATACTCGTTGATATAGTAGGGCCCCTTTCCTAAGACTTCTGCAGGTTTTAGTTACTAAACTTTCATGGATATGCTACTAGATATCCCGTGCAAATTCCCCCAAGTAAAAATCCACGCAAAAAAGAGTGAGGGGGTTTTGCATTTTTTTTACATTTTGGCCTGCCTAAGGAGATCTAAACAGCCAGGGAACTAACTTTTACCTCTCCCACCTTCCGCAAGCCCTCAGAGAATGGGATTAACCACATAACTTCTAGTGCATACCATCCACGAGCCAGGCGCCCTAAAAGATATCATCAAAACCCTTTAAAACCCGTTGAGGAAATCTTGCCTAGAAAATGAAAAAGATTGGGATCAGGGGCTCCCTTATGTTCTGTTCGCCAATCGAGAGGTGCCCAATGAGTCTCTTGGCTATTCTCCCTATGAGCTTATCTTCTGTCATGAGGTTAGAGGTCTTCTGAAAGTTGTTAAGGAACGGTGGTTGGATGAAGAGCCTTCCCTGGGACTGTTGAAGACTATCACTGACCTCAAAAGTAAGCTCAGGAGAGGCTGGGAAGTAGCCAGGGATAATTTTAAATCTTCCCAGAAACAAAATGAAGATATGGTATGACAAGCGGGCTCGTGAGAGGATGTTTAAGGAGAGGGATAAAGTCCTGGTACTCCCATTTCAAGGGCGACCCGTGCAGGCCAAATACAGTGGGCCATATGAGGTGCTTAAAAGAGTCAGTGAGGATAATTACATTATTTTTACCCCTGACCGCAGGAAGCTCCAACGCCTCTGTCATGTAAATATGCTCAAGCCTTGTCTCCAGAGAGACTCTTCGCCGGGAGCGCCCAACGCCCCTGTCTGTGCAGCGTCACTGAGTCTAGTGGAGGATGAGGAAGTGTGTTTGCTGCCTGTGAGCGGAGTTACTGCATGGAAGGACAACACTGTGGACCGGGATGCTATAATGGAACACTTGCTTGAACACCTCTCCCTTGAGAAACGCGAGGAACTTTCCAGCCTTCTCGCAGAACATCAAGATTTGTTCAGAACTTCGACTGGCCGCACCACACTTAACACACCATGACATAGATGTAGGTGAGGCCAAACCAATCAAACAGTCTCCTTACAGAGTGCACCTGAAACGGGAGGACATCATCAAGAAAGAACTGGAGTACATGCTGACGTGGGGACTCATCGAAGCGGCAACGACTGAGTGGGGTTCACCTGTCACCCTCGTTCCCAAGCCTGATGGTTCCCAACGTTTTTGCATAGACTATCGTAAGGTCAATGAGGTGACACGTAAGGATAGTTACCCTCTACCTAGGGTACAGGAGTGTATTGATCATGTAGGGAAGTCTATATTCATCACGAAAATTGATATGCTTAAAGGATATTGGCAGATACCTTTGACTGCCAGAGCTAGAGAAATATCCTGTTTCACCACCCTTGGGCATACATATGTATGTAATGATATGCCTTATGGCCTGACTAATGCCCCTGCTACTTATCAAAGGCTAATGAACGTCCTCACAGCTAATAATCCTGGATGCGTAGTCTACATCGATGATGTTGTGATTTATAGCGACACGTGGAAAGAACATCTAGAGAGACTAGGGGCTCTGCTAACCAATCTGTTATCTGCTAACCTTGTGGTAAATTTAGCCAAAAGTGAGTTTGTTAAAGCCACTGTACAATATTTAGGATATGTTATAGGACAAGGAGTCGTTGCTCCTCCTTTGGCAAAAGTTACATGCATCAATAATTTTCATGTAAGAAAGAGTTGAGAATTTTCATAGGAATGTTAGGGTACTATAGAATGTTCATCAATAACTTTGCTAAAATTCTTTCCCCTCTAACAGACATGTTAAAGAAGGGAGCGAAGTAAGAAGAAGAGCGAAGTAGTCTCCTCCAGCAGTATGTAGTAGTTTGTAAGTAAGTTTCTGAGAGCAACGTTTAGTTCTAGTGTTAAGTTTGGGTTTTATGTCTGGTGTTCATTTTGTTACGTTGTTTCTCCGTGAGATTATTTTATCATCTATGTGTTACCAATGTTGTGTCAGAATGACTAGTGAGGGAAAAGTCTGTCTGAGGATTGCGTAAAAGAACCGGGAATTCTTCTCGATATCCACTCTTGTGTTTGTTGTTTGTTTTCAACAGTTAAGATTAAATATTTGTCTGTAAACCATTCAAGTGTTTTGTTGACGACCTCTTGCTGTTTTGTGTGTGAGTATTGTCACGTTCGTAACAATACCATTAAACAGTTTCGGACCAAAACTGATAAAACTGTTTTGAAATAATGTTGTTCTAAATATTGGACAAATTAGGTCAATATTATTACTCCGTGTAATATTTTCAACTAATTTAAATATTGTATTTTGTCTTTCACTTTTGAATATTAATAATAATTTTACATATTTGTGTATAGCAGGGAATTTTAAAATATTTGTTTCAGCAAATACTTTTGCTGTTGAATCAAATGGTATGCCTCTTTTAAAGAGAAAATATACCGATTTTTTTTATTTTGAGCTATTGCTAATTTAATTAAAAAAGAGGGCCATGTGCATGCCCATATAGAAACACAATATATGACGTGTGAGTAGCAAAGTGTGTAATACATGCTGATTATTGCCTCTGTAGCTAGGTTATGGCGGACTCTGTATAGAATGCCAGTTATTTTAGAAAGTTTCAAACATGTTTGATCAATGTGATACATCCAATTTAAGTTTTAATCAATCATGACACCACGAAATTTTGTATGATTGACTTGTTCTATAATTTCGCCATTTAATAATATTGGAGGGATGGAGTTATTCACAGACCTATTTTGAAATATAATATAATTTGTTTTAGAAATACTAATTTAAATTTTATTTGATTGAATCCATAATTTTACGTTGTTTAGCTCTGGCATTAAATGTGTGTATAGTGAATCTATATTTTTGTCCTTGAGTAAGAATTGTGTCATCAGCATATATCAGGAAATGAAATTATGTGCTAGCATTTACAATGTCATTAATGTATATAAGAAAACAAATCGAACCTAAAACAAAGCTTTGTGGTACAACTTTAGATATGGATTCAAATGGAGAGTAAATCTGATTACAAAATGCACTCTGTTTTCTGTCACTGATATAACTCTGAAATAATTTTTGTGGTACACCTTTTATTCCTAAGTGTTCTAATTTGTGAAGTAAAATTTTGTGATCTAGGGTATCAAATGCTTTTGATAAATCCATGAATACTTCTCTAACATATATTTTTTCTTCCAAACATGTGTACACATTGTTAACAAACTGTAATATTGCAGACTCCGTAGAATGCTGTGCTCTGAAACCATGCTGGTGTTCAGTCAAGAGATTGTTTTTTTAAAGGTAATTTTGGGAGATATATCATCATACTCAGGCGTATCTGATTTAAGGGGAGGGGTAAGTATTCAGAAGCGGAATTTCATCAATAAATACATAATAAGTTTTTGGCATCTTCAAACTGCTGAAACACCACACAACTTTCGTGCGTATTTTAAATGCCTTACGTGCGTTTAAAGGGCTCAGACGTCAGGGAGTGTTGCCATATCATCTAATACAAATTTAGTTTTCCATTAGTTTTTTCAGTTATCTTGTTATTTTATCTGAAAAAGAAATGGTTGTGGTTTCTGTATGATACAGCAACCACAAGAGAGTAGGCCTACGAGAGTAGGCCTACTGGGGCAACTTTGGGGGAAGAAAAACGCGCTTCTCAAACCACCCCTGAGGTAGTGTGGAAGAGTTTGAACAAAGAAACATTGAAACATTTGAAACATTTTATTATGCCTTAACAGTACATCTTATATATTATCTATACAATAATTGTAGCTTTAAAGGGGCCCATAGGAAGCAAGCTTTTGGGCAATAATGATCAATTATGGTATAAATTGAATCTGTAGTAACATAAAAAAAACATAAACAAGTACGAGAACACTCCCAAACCCCCCCATTGTGACTGAACAACAGGTTTTTGGCACAACTCACGAAACAACAAAAACGAATAGCATCACAAAATTTTAATATTGTGACGTGTAGTTGATTTTTCAGCTGTTTTTTTTTAAGATGTTTCTTAAAAGAATATAGGAAGGAAGAATTTTAGTCTTTGGGAAAGAGCTTTCCAGTTTAGGGCCAAGAAAAGAGAGTGAAGTTGGAAAATTTGTTAGGCTATATTGGAATACGGATGTTATTGGGTGCGGTAGGAAAATTTGGTGGGGTTTGTTGCAGTAATGCATTTTTTTCACTTTAAAATTTTTTAAAATATAGATTGAAATTTTCAAATTTGTTGATATCAAAAAGTTTTAAATGTGTTTAATTTGTTTAAAAAAGGGGTTGGTATGTGGTAGAATCATTCAGTAATAATCCTAATTATCGTTTCTGCTTTCTTAATAGAGGCGTAAATGCGTGGGGAAGTGGTGCCCCCGAGGGGTGTACAGTAATGAAATGTGGAAGCAGGGCATCGTAAAGGTTTTCTTATATAGTCGGGTAAAATTTTTTACTCGTATAGAAGGGATATAGTTTTGATAACGTAGAGGTTTGTTATATGAGGTTTGAAGTCATTTTATCATCCGTGTACACCCAAGAGTGGTTGTGTCTCGTTCTTTTTAATGATGGATTTGTTTATAAAATGGGGGAAGAAAGTTTAGTGGCCTTTTGGTAAAAAAAAAAACGTAAAAATTTTTTATTTAAATTTTAACAAATTGTTACTTAGACACCATTTTTTAAAGAATTTGGAGCTCAGAATGGCAGTGTGTTCATTTTGCTGGATTTGATCTGAATGTGGGGGTTGAGTCGTCAGGAAGATTTGGTTTTAAGGTTTTGTTAAAGAAAAGGGAAATATCTTTTTATAGAAAAAGGAATAAAATAGGCCCAAACACGTTCCCGGGGGAACCCCATATCGAACTTTTAGTGAGGGTGATATACTATCGAGTAGTTTTTTTGACTGTGTTTATTGAATAAGAATCTCAAAAACCAATATTTACATTTCCTGTATCCCTAATTTTGTAATTTCGAAGTAGTATTCATGTCTTACTGGTAAAAGTTTTAGTGAAACAATGTAGATGCTTAAAAGAGAATGCTGTAAACCCCCAAGCTAGTGTAATTTCCTCGGTAAAAAGTTTTTAAAGCTTTTAAAAGGTCCTGCCTGACAAAAACCAAACTGTCGGGGATCAATAATTTTTTTTAGACTAAGAAAATTTATTAGGGTTTTTTTTCTTTAATTTTTTCAAAATTTTTAGAGAAAATACTTAACAGTGATATGGGTCTAAAATTTGCTTAAGACATTTTAGGCCCTTTTTTTGGGAAGGTATAACAGTGGAGCTAAGGGCACTGTGGAAATTCCCCTTTTTAATAGATTGATTGAATAAGATCGATAATGGTTTGAATTTGGGTTTTCTTTTTTCTTTGAAAAATAATAGATTTTGAGAATTCAAAAAGTGTTACTTTTTTTTTTTGGGGAAATTTAATGATTTAAAATCTTGGGAGGACGGGAAAAAATACCATAAAATTAGGATAGTCACCTCTAGGAAGTTAAGTGGATCAGTAGTAGATTGTGGAAAACCGCGGTCTAACTAGGGGCAATTTTGTGTAAAAATTCATTAAACGCTTTTAGCAATATCTAGAGAAGTATTTGTTTTATTATTGTATGTGACGTTATCTATCTTATAGTTTTACGGTTGTTTTTGGTAAGGGGTTGATAATTTTCCACATTTTTTTATATATTCTTAAATTTACAAAAATCTTAGGTAAAAGATTTTTGGCCCGTCAAAATATTTTGGTTTAAGGTTTCGATAGTGTTTGTAATAATTTTCGGAAAACAGCACCTACTTTATAGTCCTTGTATAGATTGTTTTTAGTTTATGGAGTTGATAACTGCTTGGTGATCAGGGTTGTTTAAACGTTCTCATTTACAAAATTTTTTTAAGAGGAAGCTTTCATTAATATTCATGTATTTTTTAAAAGAAACTTTTGAATTTTAAATTTTAAAGGGTAGAATTAACAAATCTTTCCATTCAATAGCACTTAGTTTGTTCAAAAAAAAATTAGCTTGTTCGTTTAGTTGTCGATCTAAATAAATTTTGTGAATTTTATGTGTTTTGAGGGGGTTTTAGAGATATTAAGGAATATTGGGAGGTGGTCGGATATTGGATAATGTTTTTTCCAGATGTATAGTCTTTTAAATTTTGTAAATATATGGCCAAAAAGAGGGTTTACTTAAATTAAGCTATCAGGGAAGGGTTTTGGGTCTGGTTTATGTGGAAAAAATTTTAAGTTTGCAATGCTAAAAAATTTATTTTTTGGACATGTACTTGTCAAGAAAGTGTTTTAGGTCCCAATAATTTAGGGTTTTTTATTTTTCTTAATGAAATTTTTTTGCAAAAGGGGATATAAAAATATTAGTGAAATCTTCGACCCCTATTTTTATGTGTGGTCGTATATTGCAAAAATATTAAGTACAGGAGCATAAAGACTTTTTTTTTTAAATTTCTATAGAATCTTTTAAAAATTTTTAAATTTCTTGTTTTTGTTCACAGAGATGTTATGTATAAAAGAGGTGATCCCCGTGGCTTAGGGGTTCAACCATGTATGGGAAATTTATAGCCGGGTAGTGAAAAGATGTTTGTTAGTATCTTTGACATTTCCAGTACGGCCAAAATATCGGGGGAGCGGATAAAAAATTTAAAGGGAAGCTGCAATTTTATTATTTTTTTGGTAAAAATTTTAAATTTGATATGTAATATTTTTAGTTTTTTTGAGTTATGGGGAATTAATTTTATTATACGCAGAAGTCATAAACGTGAAATATATTAAAGTGGTTTCCCAAAAGAGATTAATTTTTTTCTAAGCTATGTCCTCTTTTTTGTGATTAGGGTTATCATTAAGATTAAATAAGGATAAAGGGAGATTGTCATGAGTTCGATTTATTCAGTATGTATGTGTAAGTTGGTCATTTTGGTTAAGTGTTGAGGTGAGAAGTGAAGGAAAAAAAAATAGAAAAGAAAAAAGCGAAAGATTAAAAAAAGCAGCGTCTTGCCGCGTTTGCCGGGCCCCCGGGGCATAAAGAAATAAAGGATGTTTTAGAATTTCCATGTAATAAAAAAAATATGTTTGGGGTAAAAGAAACAACCCCATATACAAAAAAAATTTAATGTTTATAAAACATATGCAGGAGCAATGATAAGAAATATTTTTTAAGCTGTCTCAAAGGGTAGTAGTGGTAGTAGGATAGTAGTGAAAAAAAACAATATAATGACAATGTAAAAAAAAAAAACAAAAATAATAAGCTAATCCAAATAATAACGATATAATAGTATAAAAAAAAAACTAAAGTAATATTTGTAATAGAAAAAATAATTGGGTATAGTAGTAAGAAAATAAGATAATACTGAGTGGTAACAATGATAATAAAATAATAATAATTTACGGTCCAATAGATAGTATAAAAAAATAAAATAAAAATTAATTAAGATTATAGAAATAAAAATAATAATAATAATGTGTAATCATAAAAAGATGCATAAAAATAAAAAAAAAATTTATAAAATAAAAGTAATACCGAAAAAAATAAAAACAATAAGAAATTAAAAAATGAAAAACCCCTCCCTCCAAACAACAACACCATTTTTTAACAATAAAGTAGAGCAAGATAGCAGCATAAAACCCCAAAAAGTTATTATAATTTTGGCAATAAGGTAATAATAGCGATAAAATCCCATAATATAGTATCCCAATAACAAAAAATGATGAGATGATGATCATGAAATAAAAAATAATAAAAATTTTAAAAACTAAAAAAATAATAATAACAATTAATAACTAAAAAAATAATAATAACAATAAATAATAATTAAAAAGTGATGTTAGCTTTAAAATAAATGAGAAAAAGAAAGAAAAAAAAACTTTTCAGTAATGCTCAGAAAAATTTAAAATAACAATGATAATAGAAACGTAGAATAGTGTAGAGGCACTACCACCATTATACTAGTAGTAGAGTAGAGAAATGATAAAAATAGAATAGTTATAATAATAATGACAATAAAACAGTAATAAAAGATAACAAAAAGATAAAAAATGTAAAGATAGTGACCAATAATAACATCAATAATACTAAAAATAACAAAGATAATGATACGGGTAACATAATATTAAAAAAAAAAAAAAAAAATATATTTTATAAGAATATGAGATAAAGATAGTAGATACTAATAGTAATAATAATAATAATAAAAAAAAAAATAAAAAAAAATAAAAAATAATAATAAAAATAATAATAATAAAAAAGCAATAAAAGTAATAAAAGCAATAAAATAATAATAATAAAAAATAGCAAAATAGTAAAATAGTAATAATAGTAATAAGATAATAACAATAACAAAATTTGATAACATCAAAGTAATGAGTAATAATGAAAAAGAAGTTTATTAAAAACACAAGACAGTAATGATGATGATCAAATTCCCAGTGTGATAAAGATAAAATAATGATAATAAAAAATGACTAATATAAATAAAATAATAAAAAATTTTAATAATAATAAAATAATAATAATAATAATAAAATAATAATGATAATAAAAATAATAATAAAATAAAATATAATAATAAAATAAGTAATAATAATACAATAATAATAAAATAATAATAATAATAAAATAGAACGGGAATGATAACTTGTAACACAGGGAAAAAAAGTAACGAACGGTAATACCTAAGCGGATAGGGGGAAAAAGCAAATTACAAGGGGGAAAAAAAAAAAAGTTTGTGTAGCAATAATGGCACGAGTTTAGAGTAAATGTAGAAGTGGTCTACGTCTTGACATTAAGTAGTTGGGGGTAGTTGTCTGACAGGACGGTGAAGACAATAAATATAATATTGTAATGATAAAAAATAATAAAATAATAATAATAATAATAATGAAATAAAATAATAAAAATAATGATAATAATAACAAGTAGTAGAGCATAACGGCAAGTGGTAAGTTAAAAAAAAAATAAGATAATAATAATTATAGTAATAAAATAATAATAAAAATAAAATAATAATAATAATAATAATAATAATAAATTATAATGATAATCACAAATGCAGAGATTTTTATATAAAGAGTAAGAAGTGTAATGGTTAATAAAGGTAAAAATAATAGAAAAAAGGAATTAAAATAGAAAAAAAAAGAAGGGAAATAGAAAGAAATGAAAAGAAAGGTAATAAAGAAAGGAAATATGAAAAATGAAATCAAGACTGAAAAAATAATTTGTAGTAGTAGAATGAAAATGATGGTTGTTATGGTGAAGTTAACATTCGCGAAGACAAAGTCTACAAGAATATTTCAGAAAGCGTGAAAGTTTGTGAAATAGTTTAGGTTGACTGGGTTGCCGTGTAATGTGTCTTTCTAAGTGGATACTATCTGGAAAGTGAAGAGGGCCTTTTGCAACTATACATTTTGTGGTGGGTTTTTTAGTTTTGACTATTAAATTTTTTCCCCCTTTGGGAAGCACGTTGAAATTTTTCCCTGTGTTCTTTTTTGATGTATAGGACTTTTTTGAACAACTTAAGCCCCTTTTTTTAGCAGGCTCTCGTTGATGTGGAGTGGGCCTAAGCGGATGCAGGCCCCCAAATTTAAAACAGTTGAGTGATTATTTGTTAACTTGACAAAATTGGGCGTTTATACTGGGGAATTGGGGATCCAATTTTATGTGATTGTTTAAGTCTGTTTCATGTTCAATTTTCAAACTTTCTTTGACAACATGGGTAATGAAAGTTGGTTTTTTTCCTGCTATTTTTTTCAGGTAATACCCGGGCCCCGAAAAAAGATGGGTTTTCGGCGCCGTTTTCCGGTCAAAAAATTGTCAATGTTTTAAATCCAGATCTTTACTTTGTTTTTCAAGTTAACACTTCGTCACTCAATTTCAGAATGGTCATCTTACAGTCAATTTTACTCCTTTGGTTTCCCTTTCAAATTTAAATTGCTTTGGGGATGATAAGGGTAAGGATTTTAAAGGGATTGGTTTCCCCAGACAATAGGACAGTAGCTCTGTACACACCACATCATGCTCCGGGGTTTATGTCGTCACCCCCCACTTTCCTGTTTTGCTGTTGCTGTTGGTTGCTGTTGTGTGGCATTTAGCTTTGCTTTTGGTTGCGTGTTGGTTTTGGGGCCATGTTTCCCGGTAAAAGAGGCAAAGGCACCCGGCGCGGAGACTGCGTTAACGAGGGTAATTTTGCATGGGGAATCAGAGCCGGAGCCACTCTTGTACCAGGGTGTCCAGGAAAGGAATGAAAGGAAGGTGTCCCGAAACGGAACAAAGGCAAGGCCTTTTAGAAGGGCCCTGATAAGGGTATGTACGTTTTTTTTTATTTTTATTTTGTCTATTAGAAAAAAAAAGCCCCCCCCATCACCGCTAAAATAAAAAATCCCGCCAAGAATTGCTCGGATACTTGATTTAAATTTTTGTATCTTTTTTATTTATTGTTTAATTTTTGATCGTTTCTTTTTTTGACATCTTTATTAAAGAGCTATAAACTTTTGTAGACATTTTGTTAAAGGATTTTTATAAAAGAATTGAGCAATCTTTTTAGGACCCTTTTCTCAGAAATATTTTTGACAGATTTTTTAAATTCCATAAGACTCTACGTTTAATGCTCAATTTTTAAACCCAATTAAATTTTTTTTTAAATTTCTTTTGCAGATGATATAAAAAAATCATCATGCCCCAAAAAATGGATATTGAAAAAAAATGCTTAATCAAATCAAATGACATTTTTTTTTTTTAGTATTCGAAAATTGTATATATTTAATAAAAATCAAACTTTTTAATTCCCGGGAACCAAAATTTAAAAGAAGTAAATTGATGGCTTTGAAGTATATAAAAATATTTTTTTTGGGTCCCCTTTGAGCTAGTGCCAACTAATAATTAGGAAAAATCGCCCCCCAGGGTAAACCCGGGTAAACCGGGAGCCTAATCCCCCATCTGGGTTTTAAACCAGGCTACACTCAGATCTGAAAGAGAAAGAATCACAATTGGGAACCCCGTGCCAAATCCGCCGAGGCCATGGCCGCCCGCCAGTGTAATCCACCCAAGAACCCCCCGAGGAGAGGGGGCGAAAAAATTGGGGGGAAGGAAAAGTGGGAGGCCGAAGGCCGGCATACTCGTCGGGACCCCAAAATAGGCTTTCATACTTCAAAGCCCTCTTTTAGGTCCCCTTTGAGTAGGCACAAATACCTGCCCCTTTGGGGATGGGGGAAGAAACCCCCGACCCCCCCGGGGAGTCAAAAAGGGGAACTGACAAAAAACATAACGAAACCACAAGTACCACCCGAATCAAGCGGAGACGTCAAGGGGAGGCCCACCAAAACCCCCCCCAGCCCCCCCTTGACGGAGGAAGCCCAGGGCAAAAGGGGGGGGTCCACGACGGAGGGGACGGTAAGGCCACGAAGCAGAGGCGTAATCCACTGTCCCCCCTTCCCCACCCTCTCCCAAAAAAGGGTGCGGAGGAAGGCCCGAGAGCCCCCAACACCCCCCCCCGGACTGGGCGCGAGGGGCTGGACCCCGGGCCCCCGACTCGATGACGCCCCCGGAGCCGCCGGCAATCCCCCGGTGGGAGGGGGGGAAAAGACAGTGACAGGGCGGGAACAAGGAAAAATGCAGGTCACACACCCTGGGCCGGGGAAACATCCAGGTAACACCGGAACGCCGAAAACCGGGCACAAGGGGTTTGGGGCCCCCAACATTCCAAGCCGGAACGACGACCTGTTTGAGACGGTGGTCCTCTCGCTCGTTCCTACCCAGCACCTTGGGCGAGAGGGAGAGGGAGACAGCGGAGCCGTCCCACGAGAAGGTCGTCCACTGAGGGAAACGGGTCAGCGCCCTCAGCTGAGACGCCCGAAACCCCGTAGCCGGGGTCACCAGGAACAAGGCCTTCAGAAGGAGGCGAGGCCGGCAACGTCGGACCGAAACTGGTAGCCCTGCAGGAACCGGAGGACCTTCTCCAGGGACCAGAAGGGGCCAGGACGACGGGGAGGGGGGTTTTGGTGGAATAAACCCCTCTTCAACAGGGCCACATAACGCCGGTCCAGGACCTAACCCCAGCCGTATTTGAGGGGGTCAGCCAGGGCCGCCAGGTGAGTGGAGAGAGTAGCGGAGGACCTCCCACGGTCGTGGACCAGGAAGGAGAGAAAATCCAGGACAACCGATTCAGAGACGTCGCGGAGGCCCTTGAGTCAAATCCTCACACACACCCGTCGTAAACACGAAAAACCAGCAGTTGCTCACCATATCACAAGCCAGAGAAGACAACAACACGTGGTAACAGGAGACGTCAGGCAGGTGTTGATGTAGCGCTGGCAAAAAGATGAATGACGAGCTAGCGGGCGAGGCCACTGGCCTCGGCGGGGTTGGCACGGCGTTGCCAGACGTGTGATTCTTTCTCTTTCAGATCTGAGTGTAGCCTGGTTTATTGACCAGATGTGGGATTAGGTTGCCGGATTACCCAGGGTTTACCATGGGTGGCGATCTTTCCTAACTTATTAGCTTGTGCACTAGCTCTAAGAGGACCTAAAATTCTTCTTTAAAATGAACGTTAAAAATAAGCATTAGTAGAAACTGAAGGAGGAAAGACAGCTTGAAGAATGTACGTTTTAAACAAAAAATTATTACTGAAAAAACCATCTCCATCAAAATATCTAGATTTTTGGTTTGAAGCAGTTTTGTAATAGTCCAAACATTGTGTTAAAGTTGCATATAATTTCAATCATTCTTTCTATATGATGACCTGAATGTTTACCCCTTCCCTTAAGCGTGTTGAGAACTAGTTAAGCCGGTGTGTGTGTATGTGTGTGTGTGTGTGTGTGTTATTCACCCATGGTCTTGTCCACGCGAGCTGGTTTCGCGATCGCCAGTTTTCACCCTCTCAGTGCGAGCTTGGAGCTCATTGTTACCGACCCTACAGGGTGGCTCGGTGGTAGAGTCGTGAGCTTGCGTGTAGAGTCCCTGCATTCGGTCAGCGGTTCGAGTCCACCAAGTTTGTCCTGGCGTGGTGGCGCTTTGTATAGTCAATAACCTTGTAGTTGGTACTTGCAAAGTTTCTAGATAGGATCAAAGTATCTTATATCATTGTTACCGATCTTTGGGCAATGCTGGAACTCACACGCCACACATCTCCATCCCCTTGCTCAAGGGGGACGGTAACTGCCCGAATTTGTCAATGAAAAAGCCCCGGGAGCGCGTCCGAACCGCCTACCCACAGAGTGGGAGACCAGCACGGTATCAACGTGACCATCGTGTGTGTTAGCAGGTGTGTTTTACAGGGTCTGAGCTACACTCGTGTGGTCCCGTCTCCATATCTACATTTATCCAGTCTTTCTTTCAACTGGTGCACATTCTTTGCCGATATCACCTCCTTAATTAGTCCATTCCAAACTTCTACATTTTTAAAGAGAAGCTGTACTTCTTTATGTTGTTCAGGCATCTCCCTTTTCCTAATTTATTTGTATATCCTCTTGTGTATCGACCTTCTATTTGCTTTTGAGTCAGTAGTCTCTCATTGTCTATTTCTTCCATCTTAGTAATCAGTTTCAAAATTGTTTATTAGGTTTCCATTTTCTTGTTTTTGGTCAAGTGTGGATAATTAATTTCATCTCTCGCAGCCTTTCCTCGTAAGTAAGTTTTTCTAGCTCTGGTACCATCTTTGTTGCCATTCTCTGTATCCTCTCCAACTTTTTCACATTTTTTTTATATGGGAACCATACAATGGCAGCATATTCCATTTTTGTTCGGATCATTGTAGTAATTATAATTATCTTTCTCATCATATTTTTGTCCATGTAAAGGAATGACACTAATATTCTTCAACATCCTGTACGTATTTCCAAATATTTTATGTGTGTATGTGTGTGTGTGTTTGTGTGTGCGTATTTGTGTGTAAGTAAGTAAGTTAGTTTTCCATAGTAATTAAAATATACATATATTCATAACAATTTAAATAAATATTGGAATGAATCTGTCGAGCCAAGGCTCCTTGACAGATATATTTCTATATAACAATAAAATTTAGCTGAGGAACATCAAATATACATTAAAGTATACATCAGTTTACAAGAGAAAGAAAAACAGATTAATGAAATTTGACACTATCTACATTATTTATTGAGTGATATTTCTACAAATTTTGTTGCGTGAATAGATATATATATATATATATATATATATATATATATATATATATATATATATATATAATATATATATATATATATATATATTTTTTTTTTAAATTGAGGAATACTACCCGAATTACACAGAGTTTTCAAGTCAGTTGATAGAGTATTCCATAGTTGAGGACCAAATAAAAGATGCTGTTCCTGAAGAGAGTTGTTCGATATGGCGGACATACTAAATTCACATTATTATTTATGGTGCAATGAATGGTTTTTCGTAAGTTAAAAATTGAAGATCCCTTTCTGTTTGTAATACTTTTAAAAATGTATAGTAGAAGAAAGCATTTATGAATAGAGTAAAAATTTACAAGCTTGTGTTCTGAGAATATATTGGCTTTAGAATCAAATTTACCGAATTGAAATATGCATCTCAAAATTTTCTTTTGTGCTATTTTAAATTTGCTAATGAAGGAGGGCCAAGTACATGCCCATACTGACACACAATATATAAGGTGAGGGTAACACAACGTGTAGTATATACTGATCATGGCTTCGATTGTGAGGTGATTACGTACCTTTTATAATATACCGCACATTCGGGATAGTTTGGAATATACATCTTTTTTTTGATAAGTCCAATTCAAATTCACATCGATATGGACCCCAAAGAATTTTGTATGATTTACACTTTTAATAATTTCACCCTCTAAAAACAGTGGAGGCAGATGATTGTTTAAGGAACGATTTTGAAAGAGGATATAGTTAGTTTTGGAAAGTATCAAGTTTTAATATGTTAGTTTTTATCCATTGATTAATTAATAATAGTTCTATAGTTAAACTTCTATGTAAATTTAGTATATCCTTGTCCGCTAATAGCAAGTTCGTATCATCAGCATATATAGTATATTTGAATTTGGAACTAACATTTACAATATCATTTATGTAAGCAAGAAAAAGTAATGGTCCTAGAATAGATCATTGTGGTACACCTGTGGTTATAGTTTTTGAATAATAATAATTACCATTACAATACACTGAATGTGACCTATTGCTTGAATGGCTTTCAAAAAGTTGCAGTGGTACACCTCTAATGCCATTATGTTTAAGTTTATCCCGTTATATACGATGGTTTAAAGATTCAAAGGCCTACGATAAGTCGAGAAATATCCCGACTACATGATGTTGTTTTTCCAAGCACTTATAGACACTATTTGTGAATTGTATTATTCCTGACTCTGTTGAATGATATGCCCGAAAACCATGTTGGTATTTAGAAAGTAATTGATTATTTTCTAAGTAATCAATCAAACGGGTTGCAATGACTTTTTCGAATATTTTGCTGAAAGCTGGCAATATTGAAATGGGGCGATAATTGTTAATGTCATTATTACTGCCCGATTTGTATATTGGAATCACTTTGGCCTTTTTTAGTCTGTCGGGGAAAATTCCTGTTCTTAATGAGAGATTGATTATGTGAGTCAATGGGGTTGACAATAAAGTTGATGTGTGTTTTAGTATTCTTGGTGACACTTCGTCAATTCCGGATGTGTTAGTTTTAAGGGCTTTTAAATATCTTTCAGTTTCAGTGGGGCTTGAATGAGGTAAATACATAGAGAACGCAGGATAATTGATTAAGTAATTAAGGTGATTCCCATCAATTATATTATGCTTCTCATCTCTTTTTAGGAAGTGATCGTTAAATTTATTTGACATTTCAGGGCAGAATGGTTTTAGTTCGATTTTATGTTTCTTTGTTATGTTGGAATTTTTACCAAGTATAGAGTTAATAGATTTCCAGTGAGATTTTGAATTTCCTTGGTTGTCTTCTAATTGTTTTTTGTAGTAGCTATTTTTTGCTGTTCTTAGAATTGTTGTCAGCTTATTTCTATATTGCTTATATTTTTCCTTGAATGTTAAAGGCCATTTATGTGAACGTCTCTCTAGTCTTGTGTTTTTCTTTAATATTGTTGCTTAATGCTAATGTAATGTATGGGCTTCGTTCCTTTTTATTATTTACAGAAATTCTTCTTTCTGGAAAATGTTTTTGAAACAAACTGTCGAATTTAAGAAAGAATGCATTATATGCTTCATTACGACAGTTTAACTGTAATACGTCAGCCCAATTCACTTGTGAGAGATCGGTACCAAAGTTATTTAATGCAGTCTGTGTTACAATTATTTTATTGATATATACTGGGTCACTTTGTCTTGGATAATATAGCTTAAATTGAGAAACAATTTGATAATGATCACTGATGTCTGTTTGTATTATGTAATTATTAGAATTTGATTCAATATGTGATGCCCAAATATGGTCAATTAGTGTGGCGGTTGTATCTGTAATTCAGGTAGGTCTTGTGATTAGTGGAAATAAAGAAAAGGAAATAATCATATTAAAGAAATCAAATACATA
Source organism: Chionoecetes opilio (assembly GCA_016584305.1). Lineage (NCBI taxonomy): Eukaryota > Metazoa > Arthropoda > Malacostraca > Decapoda > Majidae > Chionoecetes > Chionoecetes opilio. The sequence continues at coordinate 161,806 of JACEEZ010013203.1, forward strand.
CCTATCGTTATGCTTTTACAAATCCAAGTTAAAGTCCCCGAAAACATGAATACTAAAGTATTTTGTATCATTAGCTGTAGCAAGAATTTCATTCAAATTGACTAAAACAATATTTATATTACCTCCAGGAGGCCTATACACACATATAAATAAATATTTTCTATAATTATCGGAACACTCAACACCTAAACATTATAAGTAAGACTCTACAAGGCAAAATTCATTTGATATGGTAGAATGATGGTCATCATAAATATACATGGCTACACCTACGCCGTATCTATTTCTACACATGGTTAAAATTTTGTATCCTGGTAATTGATATAATTTGACAAGGTCAGGGTCAAGTCTGGTTTCAGTAAATCCTAGTATATCAAACTTTATACCTGTATTTGCTAAAACTAGATCTACAAAAAGCTGTAAATTAGTTGGTATGGATCTAATGTTCATATTTAGTAATGTAATTATATTCATGTCATTATGTGGATATAGAGTATCCAAAAATACATAATTTGACTTGGGGATATTGTGATATGTTGAAAGTAAACAAAACTAATTTACGTCTAACTCTGTTGTACTTGCCTTTTAATAAATCAAAAGGCTCAAACGTGATGTTATTGTATGGAAAACGTGGACAGTCAAGACTAAAAAGATAAATGAGATCATCATCATCTATAGAAGTAAACAAGTGCTTATGGGCCCTTCGGACCCATGTATTGATGTTTGTAGTAGTAGTATATTTTAGACAACGATGTGAGTGCAAACTCCAATCGTGTTGTTGCTGTCGTTGGTCACTGGTCAAAGTGCCTCGGGGTTGCCACCTACCACCACCGTAGCCTGTCTCACCCCAGCCCCACGCCTGCCTCACCCCAGCTTCACGCCTGTCTCACCCAAACCCCACGCCTGTCTCACCCCAGCCCCACGCCTGTCTCATCCCAGCCCCACGCCTGCCTCACCTCATCCCCACGCCTGCCTCACCCCAGCCCCATGACTGTCCTGCAAGCACACATACACACACACACGCACACACCCACATACACGCACACACATACACGCGCGCACGTACACACACATGCACACACACACACACATGCATACATGCACACACATACACACACACACACACACACACACACACACACACACACACACACACACACACACACACACACTACACACACACACACACACACACACTCACACACGCACACAAACGTTAAGTCCATGCGTCTACTGAGTTTGTGGAATGCGGCAAGACGTTACCGCAGAGTTATTCCTGTAATCTAATACCCTTAAAAGTGTTTTTAGCCCAAAACTCCCCTTCAAAATTATTCAATCGACATGGGATCAAGCCGCTTACCACCTACGATTTATTTGCGATTTTTTGAGCCTACTCTCATCAAAATTGAATTACAGTTTCGGCTACCCAAAACAGACAGACACACAGACAGACAGACAGACACATGGCTACTCCTATATAGAAGTATATGGCAATTCAAAGTGATCTACTTGTAGTGGCTTTGTAAATACGTAGCTAAAGTATACTTATTATGAGTGAATATAACTACCAGCAGCAGTCTTACTTCTTCCTACGTTCTCTGAGGTCCCTTTGGTGAGGTTTGTGTTGAGAGGTGCCTCTCTCCGCACCTGCTTCATAGTAGGGCGGATATGTGATATGATTGTGGCTTTTGTAGTAAAAACACCAAAATTGGCACATTTGATGATCATGACATACTAAATGATTTCAGATATAGGGCCAAGCACATTTTTCTCTTTGACACCCATAAAGTGGGGAAATTAAAGATGGCCGCCATCTGAATCGTGAAAATCTATTTTACGTCATATCTTTCTGAATATATATCACATAGACATGAATAACATATCGTTTTTTTTATGTTTTCACACATAAGGAAGCCAATTCATGCACACCAAGTCACCTCCAGTGCATTATCAAGTTTGCTCCACACAGCTTATGATGTGTATAGCATGGAAACAAGTGCACCTCTGTCGTTTGATGATTGGTGTGTGAAGAAAACTGAGGTTTCTCCACAGTTCCAGTACTGGTATATGGTCATGCACCTGGAATGTCTCCTCCTGGTCTATGTGCGGTCACTTCGTGATGGTAACTTTTCACTCTACGTTCCTGTGCTGAAGGCATTAGCTCCATGGTTCTTTGCCTTGGACCACACTCACTATGCTTGATGGGTTCCCGTTCACCTACGTGATATGATAACACTACACTAACGACTTCCCCATGTAGCGAAGGAGTTCGATCAAGCCAGCTTCATTGTTCATAAGACGACCAGGCACATGAACAAAACAACAAAATCGTCAAGGGAGATGGTGGGGCAATCGGGTTGATGCAAAATCCTAGAGCTCTACTGAGGTGGATGGTAGCTGGACCAAAAATCGCGAGGGTAATAGACAGTTTCGAAACAGTTGGCTCTTATAACAACACTGGGAAAGACCAAGTCAGGCATCATGAGCATACACGATCCGCACAAGTCTCCTTTGCCAGCGAGGTCAGGGCTCTTGTGCAAGTAATCAAAGACCTCGGTAATCCATTCATGGAAGACAGTGGCGACCTTCTGGTTTTAGATACCAGAGACATCCCAGATCAAGCTGTAGCTAAAACTTTTCGTGGGATAGAGAAGCTGGGTCAGGATCAATATGACAGCTATGTCACTCAGCGGTTAATTGAGCGAACAACACCTGTATCGGATACGATTCCCAAAAACAGATTGGCCTTGTTCAGCCGGCCACCCACAAGGACTCCATCCAAAGTGACACAGATGGTAGCATCGCTCAAGAGGGACTGTGCACTGTTCTCCAGGCTTTACATCGCATGCCAAACACGTGACGGTGATTTGGAAAATTTCTTCAAGCATAAAAAACCAGCATACCCGCCAGCCTTGTCTCAGTTGGGAAAACTACGGTTTTGGTACCAAAAGGGCGGATCTAACCGACTGTCTAGAAAAGCTTTGTACATCTGAAGGCGAGCCGCCAACAGTCGACGTCATCATACTTGATGGAGCTGCTATCGTCAATATGCTGAGGCCAGTGGGAGCGAAAACCTTCCAAGACTACGCCACACTAGTGTTCCTGCCGTACATCAAGGCACAGTTTGGCAAAATCCACAGAGTTACATTATTTGGGATGTGTATCGCCAGGATAGTCTAAAAAATACAACAAGACAAAAACGAGGAAAGGGCGTCAGAAGGCGTGTCACAACAGTCAACTCAATCCCAGGAAACTGGCAAGAGTTTCTGAGAATAGATAACAACAGGACTGAGCTCTTTAATTTTTTGGCACATCAAGTGGTGGAAAATCTTTCGACCGAGAAGGAAGTGATCTCAACATGCGGCGAGAATGTGCTTTGTTCTCGTGTTCTCAGGATTCTCATCGTTGGCACCTTGTACCCCACGAAGAGGCTGACACCGGGATGTTTCTGCACGTCATGGATGCAGCAGAGAAAGGTTATCGCAGCTGCTGCTGCGTACAGTGGACACGGATGTCCCCAAATCCTGGCTTCTCGACTGTTGTGCAATTCGAGAACACGCACTTTGGTAGCGTATGGTACTGGCAAACACCTTCGATACATCCCAGCTCATCAAATCGCCACAGCTTTGGGTGCATAAAAGGCACGAGCTCTTCCCATGTTCCACGCATTCACCGGTTGTGACACGGTCTCTTCCTTTGCTGGGAGGGGCAAGACAACTGCCTTTGACACATGGAAATCATTCAATGCTGTTACTGTAGTATTTTCGAAACTTGTTGCAAGGCCAGCAAGCTTCAATGATGATTGTATGTCAGTACTAGAGTCGTACGTAATGTTGCTATATGACAGAACGAGTTTTGAAGCTACCGCTGACTCAGCCAGGAGACATCCATCCATCGATGCTATCCCACCAACTAGCGCAGCGCTTTTGCAGCACGCAAAACGTGCCATTTACCAGGGCGGACATGTTTGGGGGCAGGCACACATATGAGCTCCAGATGTTCCTCGCCAGAGTTATGGGGATGGAAAAAGAATACTTCAGGAGGGTGGGAGCCATTGTGGACATTGTTGCCAGAAGCAGCAGTGTCCTGTTCAGAGTTGCTACGGTGTGGCTGTAAGAAGGGATGCAGGGGACTCTGCAAATGTGTCAAAGCTGATCTGAAGTGCACGTCACTCTGCAACTGCGCTGGTAATTGTGATCACAATGATAGCCATTACTTGTGTTGTTTAGTTGTTTAGTTGCTAACTATTCTTGATTGTGTTTCCACTCAGTGCTAGATTTTTTTTCTTTGATATATATGGGCTATTCAACATTTTGTTTTGCTTATTTTGTTTATATGCTGTTTTGTTTCCGCTCCTTGTCACATTAAAAAAATATTGTTTAATTTCTATGTTAGTGTTTTGAATAACGATATACATGTATGTGATAAGGTATACACACATGGTTATATATTATGGTGTCATATTCTTTGACAGTAAAGTATGCGATTTTTGTACATGTGTGTTAAATTATTTCCTAAACCTTGAAAAATTCCTGCATTTCCATTTTTTCGCGAGCTAATTTACATTTTTTGTCTGACATATTGATTTGTGTACATGTTATAATCAAAACTATGATTCCATTGGATTCCTCATAGCTGAAAACATATAAATAGATGCTTTATTTGTCTGGTTATGTCATTTATTGCCGAAGATATTAGACTTCATAATTTCTCACAATTTGAACGGCGGTCATATTGGATTTTGTCATTTCTGGGCATCAAGGGAAAAAATTGAGCTTGGCCCTATATCTGAAATCGTTTAGTATATACTAACCTTCAAATATGCCAATTTTCGTGCTTTTACCACCAAAGCCACAATCCTCTTATATTTGGCCACATATCCGCCAAACTATCAGCAGTCACTTCACCTTCAAAAGCCACGTCGTCACCAGCTGCACCACCACCACTGCTACGCGTCGCGCGTCCATCGTCTTGTGAGGGTTCACCACCAACTGAACTTTCACCAGCCGAAGCAGATGACGTCGAGTCGTCACCACTACCAGATGGCGTACCATCAGCGGTCGGGAAGGGTCGACTCGTTCTCTACTCGTTCTATATTACCAAGGATCTTAATAACAGGCAATAATAACGGACCAGGAGCCCAGAACATTTATTCATGTGAACGACGGCAAAAGGTTTGACATCATGAATGTCAAGATTGACCCTCAGAAATTAAATTTCAGCATTGCTGCCGGAGCGCAGCCGGGGCTTTAACCCTTAAATACCCCAAATATAAGGGTTAAAAATGACATTTATTCATGCGAAAAGGGGCAAGGCTGGCAATGGTCTCAAATTGTTCCTAAAAGTCCCCTGTACACTAAATGCACAACGACAGCAATTTTGGGTGGGGCTTTGCCCCCGACAGCAAGCCCCACCCCTGGGTCAAAAATGACATTTATTCATGCGAAAAGCTGCAAGGCTGCCAATGGTCTCAGATTCCAGTACCAAGTGTACCAGTGAAGGAGAAGAAAGAGTGAAGATACTGGTTAACTCTTGCATTAGGAAAATGGACAGAATCAGGATGATAAAAGTAGAAAGTTTTAAGCAGCGAGACCGTGGGAGGGGGGAAAGGCATGCAGTTAGCAAGTTCAGAAGAGCAGTGAGCATGAAATTAACGGTAAAAGATAGCAGGAAAAGCAACATTGCGGCGGTGATT